>JXOS01107571.1:0-16670 GCA_001015075.1 Cirrula hians
GGTCTAATGGATGAATGCGTGTAGTCGAATTGTTGGTAGACAAAGGGAAGACGTATCATTCATCAAATTACTCTTCTACCAATCTGAGTTTCAGCGCGTTGAAGGAGATCATGGCTTCTTCATTATTTGATGACTTATTATTACAAAGTTGCTTGTTTGCTTATAGAAAAACTGTAATATTCGTCTTGTTGTAATTACCATTTGTAAGCAGTAAGACCTCAATTGTTAATAGCGTGGCAAATACTGGAGCGTTATCTGAAATATAGTAGTATTACATAGTTGGATATCGAAATACGTTTGGTCAAATTACATATTTTATTACAAACAATCATCTTGGTCAGAATGCATCACTGTTCTTGAAACCTTCTGCTAGATGCTTAATTTCCACGTCAACATGCATCTCAATCTCCCACAATGCATTAAGATGTTACTTTTTTAACTACGGTGCAATTCATCCCTTCATCTACTTTTTCATGTATGTATTGTAAGCAGCACGTCTAGCGCCAGATCGGAAAATAACCTGGGATGGTTACAAATTTGTTACAAATGTGTATTTGTATTAGTCGATGTTGGACGTTTTTAAATTATTTCGATGAGATGACGTAGGGATTTGCAACTATGAATAAAATTTGCTGCTTTGTTTCTTCTATGTGCTAGGATGAACTTAAATGAAATTAACTATGTTTTTTCACAAAAAACTTGGTGAAATCATTGGTTCCCACTGGTGCAAATATGTAAAAGATTGCCATAAGGAATTTATGTCAAAATCCTCCTGTACCTTGCTTGGTGTCGCTTTTGAGTTTTTCGTGTTAAGAAGTTTGATGTTGACTCACAGATTTTATTTAGGTGCATACAAAAAATCGAAACATAAAAAACCTTTTATCTGAATTTTTCAATCGATATAACCATCTCATACGCTGGAAAATTTCATTGATCTATATTAAAAACTTCTCAAGTTGTCAGGATCAGAGCCAGCGAGATAGAAGCATATCTTCTAAATGTTTTTTTTTTTTTTTTTGAATACCTATGAAAATCTTTCCGAGAAGCAGATAATTGGTAAATTTCTGGTCATATTGTTTAAAAACCCTGATCAAGATTGTGCACGGGCAAAATGGGTTCATAACTTTGGGTACCTCGCATAAGATGTTTATGTCGGAAAAAAATATTAGGATTACAACTTAGTGATTCATTGCAAATAACTGGAATTTTGTATTTAAGCCTTTTAAGGTCTTTCGTAAAAGATTTTATAAAATCCGTCGAGCACTTCGAATACCTCCCATGGAACGATTGTCCCAGATTGCAGAAAAAGGTTTCTTGGCAACAGCTGTACTATTTTAAGATGAAATTATTTTTATGATATGATCTAGGTTCTCAATTAACCGTGCAAAATTGAAAAAATAAGTTTAATGCCGCGTTTTTTATTTTCCGCATTTGATATTTAAAATTCTATAACAAACCTAGCTTACCTAACAATCAAACAACAATTTTAGTTAGTTGTTAATAAAGATGAAATGAAGAAATAAGTGCCCAAAACTCCTGGCAAGGTCTGAATTTGGATCCACAAAACTTTTTATTTAGATTTTTCTTTCTTCTTTATTTCGATTAATTAATATCCTATATTTAAAAATCAAACTGGAAATTTGAGAAAATAGTTAAATAGAAAAAACCCTACGATGATTGAGTGATGGGTATAAAATTGGTTAATATTTTTCTTCACATTCAAGCTGTATATTATTATGCATATTTTAATTTCACCATTTCATATTTTCAAACTTTTCATATATTGAATCCGTTGACTTTTCACCTTAATGGTTTGATAAGGTTTTTACTAATCCTTGCATCAAATCTTGGACTTCATTTATCCCAGAAGCCAAGAATAAAATAAATAAATAGAAAACAAATAAGAAAGTAGCGGTCCGCTAAAGCCGATAGTGAAATACAAGTTGCTTCCAAAATATTAATTGTTCTGTTCAGATTTGTTCAGAGCCCTCTTTCCAATGTATTCGCGGTATTTCTGAGTTTCATCCAAACATGTGCATTTTTGGCAAACACCTTGATCATACTTATGATAAGTGTAATTTGCCATAAACCCTCTTTTTATACCACATCGATGTCCTCGAAGTTTTTCTGATTATCATCCAATTGTGCATAATTATGATAACTAAAGAATAAAATTTCGTTAACCTTAATTCATTTTTCTGGTCAAATTTGCCTTAAACCGATTACCGATTACCATGCTCGGTTTCGGTACACACATTGACAATAATTATAACTCAATAATAAAAGTTTGTGGAACTTAATTAATTTTCCTCGCCAAATTTGCCTTAAACCCTCTTTTTTCACCACATGGTTGTACAGAAAGTAGCTGATTAGTATCCAATCTTGCTCATTTTATACATACACCCATTGATCATAATTATGATAACTCAATACTAAAATTTTGTTGAATTTGATTAATTTTTCTTGGTAAATTTCCTTAAAACTCTCTTTTGGACCCACAAAAGTGTTCTGGAGATACCCCTGAATTTCAACCAATCTTGCTCATTTTTTGTTAAGTCACCTACTATATTTATGTTCACTCAATTCAGAAATTTTATGAAGTTTAAATGATAAACGTGACTAATTCAACATTAAAAACTCTATTGGGACCATATAGGTGTACTAGAGGAACCTCTAAATTTCATCCAGTCTTGCTCATTTTTGGTACACTTATTGAATTTATTTATGCCCACTAAATTTTTTAAAATTTAAATGATAACTGTGGGTAAGTCTGCACTAAAAACCTCTATTGGGACAATAGGGGAGTACTGGATGTGCCTCTGATATTTATTTTGACTCTTTACTCAAAATTTTAGACTGGAGGTACCGGATTTATTGGTGGGATCTTAACCAAATTCAAACTTCGATCTAACATTTTTCCCTTGTGTGCTGAATTTCGTAAGTTTGCGTCAATTCCTTCTTTCTAGTTTTTGCTTACGAACGGACGGACGGACATCGCTAAATCAATTCCTTTGGTGATGCTGATCATAACCGTATTCATTTAGAATTTTTTAATTCCTACGCTTGTAACACCCAGAACGACTGATCGGAGACTGATCAAAATGTATATCGATACGATAAACATCAGCATAGGAATTGGTCTACCTATGTTTCGTCCATCCGTCTGCCTATCCTTAAACCGAAACGAGAAAGAAGAAGAACAAAGAAATTTGGCACACATATTATATACAAAACTGTTAGATTGAAGTTTGAATTTAATAAGCTTCAATCAGTAAACCTCTATTAAAAATTGAGGTGCAAGGGATAATGCAGCCGTAATTAGTTGGATACTGATACCATATAAACATTTTCTTAAATTGGAAGTTCAATAAGAAGGAGTAACTCAAGTAAACCTATGTGGTCCGAACAGAGTGTTTTAAGCAAAGCTGCCATAGACATGAATTAATTTGGAGCAAATTATTGAGTGACATAATTTTGATAAATGTATGTATCAAAAATACTTTCAGTACACCTATGTAGTACTTAACAACGGCTTAAAGGTAAATAAGGTGCAATCATCAATTTAATTCAACGAAATTTCCTTAGTGAATTCAAATAAATATTATCTTTACATCCTTTTAAAAATCCACATAAATGAATGATAATCACAGCTGTAACATCTTTAAGGTCCAAGAAGAACGATTTTTCTTTATTGTCAAGAGAAAATTCATTTTATGATTTCAAACTGAACAGTTAAATGGTTGGGGCTTCTGTGTTCTGAACCGTATATCACTCTGTAGGCTTAAGCCGACTGTAACTTTTACTTGTACGTTTTTAACTGTGGTACAGTTTTAATTCCTGATTCTATTTTTTTTCTTATGTTCTTTTGTGTTGTCATATTTTGCAAATATGCACATGACGACAGCGACCTGAGTTAATGCGTATGAGCAAAATTGACTCTTGCGCCGAAGGACAGTTACAAATGATCATTGACAGTATCATCTGATTTGAAATTTTGGCCTATAGGGGAAATTGGTTACTTGAAATGCACTATTGCGTAAATGTTTGAATTAATTGATATGCGTTCATAATCTTATTTGATTATGTGTTATTCAAATGAATACAGAGAACATAATGGATTTAGTTTAGAGATATGAATGTTGCTGTGCAACAACAGCATGTAATTCAATTTCACAATTCAGAGTAACTAAAAGAGGGTTCAAAAAAAGTTCCTCTTACAATAACTCAAATACACTTGATAAGCTGTGTTAGCGTGCATTACTTTTGTATCAGGCTAAGCATGATAATGAACAACAATGTTTCCCAGTCGAAACAAAACAAACAAACAAAACAAATTTACAAAAGCAACTGCACAGAATAAATATTCTAAAGAGAAATAAAATAAAACTGTAACAAATTAAATAAAAAAGCTCTTGCATGGCTTTGAATTGCAGAGCAGACCCTTTCCGCATGTCACACAGACACAAACCAAATCCTATCATTATAGATTTTCAACACGTGTCGCGATTAGGAGGACGTCTGCTCTGTGAAGCATAAGCAGAGTAACACTTTTATAGAATTGCTAATTTCCCTTAAACCTTTGTGTTCTTTAAAAGTCAAAAGCGTGCGCCCGCAAAAGCCTAAAATGGAATTAATATAACATCTGAATTTGTTTTCAAAACAGAAATATGAAATAAAGGTAAAATAAAACAATTTAATACAAACAATGAAATAAATAAATAAAAAGAAAATTTTGAAAATTTTTTGAAGGTAACAAAAGTTTGCGTAATTTGAATTCGATTGAAATACTGTGCATGCAGAATTCGTGATTCTGGAATTCTGTGGCATTACCGCTTAACCAGCCTTATTCAGTTCAGAAGAAAGTAATACCGGAACTGATGGTTTCGTTAAGTTCAAGTTCTTTAAGAAACGACTGTTTAGGTCTTAACTGCTTTGAGGAATCAAAACATTACCATCATATTAAATAACAAAGAAACCAAAAATATATTGTAAATTAAGAAATTATAGTTTAAATTTATTTCTCATTTTTTGTTATATAGACGTTAGCGTTATACAATAACGACAATCCGAACTAAATGTAGCCATTAAAAATATTTAAGGAACTTAATAAAATTGAATTGAAATTAATAATTAAATAAAAATTTAAGCCGTTTTTTTCGATGCATTATATAGATCGCACAAACCCGTAATACCCCCACTGAATTGAAGTCTACGGAAGGTGGTCAATGCTATCGATCATTTTCCCGGAAATTTATAATTACATAGCAATGATTAAAAAGATGCTTCCACACCCAATTTCAGTTGAATATGATAAAACACCTTTGGTTTTTTGTGGTAATTCAAGTGAAACTGAAGGTATACATTCTATGGGAGAAATCACAACTAATGGACCGATACTTCCCATTCAAAAACTGTATCATGTTTCTTGAATTTTGCATATAATAAGGTTATTTTCACTAAATAAGAATTAAGATAGAAGGCAAATACCCATTTACACTACCCTATATGGAATGAGTACACTTACATGCGCAATATTCTAAATTGGGTGACCAATTATTCTGCTGCATGGATTTCAAAATTACTTCTCTACCAACAGCGCTGGAGATTCCTTTGTTTTTATTCCCTGTTTTAATTTGTTAGTAAAATTTTGATTTTATTAATCTTTTTATTATTTAATTCTTTATGTTTCTGTTTTGTAAAATTTAAGACATATGATATTGGCAGTAAATAATTTTAATAAATTTTTATCCTCATCTTTAAGCAATGCTGTTTTGATTAAATATTTAAAGATTTTTATATATTAGATGCGCTATGTCTTATGTCGGTATGTTAACATTGAGTAACTGTCATATTTATCAGCGGACTGACTTGATTAGACTTGTTTCAATTCAATTCAAAACAATTTTAACCGTGAATGGCATTGTACATTGAATATAGGCGTTCATATGTTTTCATTCAACTCAATCTATGCATCCAAAGATACTTGAAAAATTAATGCAAAACACAGCCATTTTTTTAAGTTGTATTTAAAAACTAGTCCAAATAAATTGCAAACTAGTCCAAAATATGCGTATGAGCCAGACACAAAGCAGCAATTTATCAGGACTAGTCAAATTAATTACAAGTTTTTCGCCCACGAAGTACTGCAAAGTAAATAGTCGCATGATTCTTCATGTGGCCACTGTTCCGTTTGAGGCCCATAGGAACATCGCACGACTAACCACCAACGACGAATCAGAGTCTTTAATGACAATGCGAGAGATGTGTGAAATCTTGTTAAAGAGTTAAATTTTTGAGTCGTCAAAACATCGAATTAATTAGTTAATCTCCGTACAGTTCGGATTGGGCACCCGATGACTTCTTGCTACCGAATATTTAAGGCAAACTACGTGGTCAACGATTTACAAATGCAGAAGAATCCAAATCATGTTTTTGAGGTGTGTCAAGAGGAATGAAAAAACTTCTATGACAAATTGCTTGACCGAATGCAAAACTATATTTTTTAATAATGGGAATAATTTAAAAACCAATTAATCCATTTTAATTTAAAAATATTTGTGATTATTTCATATTCCCAACATAGAAATACCACACGTGGTATACATGAAAAATATATCCCTAGCCTTTTGTTGGAACCTATTAATTCTTATTGAATAAATCTAAGCAAATCATTCTTTTATTAATGTTCATTTACTTATTTCTCTTATATGAATTATTTAACCTGTGACTCTTGTTGACGTTTCTGTTATAAAATGGATTGGACCTACAGAATGCACAGTCAGTCGAGGAAAGCGAAGCAAGGAAGCTCAAATAAAATACTACAACTACTAAATTAAAGTAGTAATTTAAACGATTCCAAATGTTAATATTATGTTTTGCTTAATATATTAATTGTAAAGTTGTTGTATGTAAAACTTAAGTCGACTGAAGTCATCACTGAGAGACACCATCAACCAGCTGTTTAAAAAACATAATGAATGAAAATAAAATAAATTTTAATTGTGTTTGTCTCGTATTTATCATCGTAGCTAGTAATATCTCTTTCGTTTATCGTTTTGACTTATAATAAATTTAACATGAACATATAGTGAAAAGTGATCGTCCAGAGATAAAGTAATAACACATGGAGTATTATTATATTACGTCTAACACAATGGAGTCGTGATCGTCCTGTTTTCAATCATACAGTGCTCAAGAGTTTGGCGACAGGTTTCTCATGAATAAGGAGGTAGCTTGGAACGTACTTAGTTCGATTGCACCGCGTATCATAAGTAAATGTGATTTACATATATTCTTCCAAGATATAAAGTATATTATGATGGCCTGCCAAGATATATAATATCTATGTGAAGACTTACATGAGCACTGTGAAATTCAAAGCATTTAAGTGGTCACTCCCTATCATACGACCTTGAATTCAGTGTCAAGCATCAATTATGCAAAAGTCTAGTGCAGTACAAATAAAGTAAAGTGCTTAAGAAAAAGTATAGCTGTTATTGAAAAGTAAGACTGGAGTATTAACAGCAGTTGTTTTCGAACATTTAGAATGATCTAAATGATAGAAATTGAAGAAAAACACATTTAAACAGCGTAAACAATGCATTAATTATTAAAGTAATATAAATCCATATAATGAAATAGAATTAACACAAACAAAATCAGAAAATCCAATAAATACAACATAATAATTATCAAGTAAAATCAAGAAATAAATTGAAAAATACTACGAAACTTGGCAAATATTCAGCTTCAAATACGCGCGCAAAGTAGTCATTTTTTCATCTTTTCAGTAGCTGTGAATTTGGAGTAAAGTAGAAAAGCAAAATTATACATATTGTATAACAACTCCAGCTATTTATTTTACGTTACTCATCCATAACTCGTACTGTACATTTAAATGTGCACTATGAGACTGGCTCAAAGTAAGTTTTAAAACAATAATCTATGATTATGTAGCCGTTAAAGTTCTAATTACTCTATTCTTAACACTACAAACACAAAACACATGAATGAACTGATGTTTTCAAGCTTATGAAAAACAATGTAAGTGGTTACTGAAAATATAAGCATAACGACAACAAAAACGTAACGCAAGAACCTGTAAGCTTCTCAATACTCCCTGTTGTTTTCTTATGTTTGTGATGCAGCTGATGTATTTTTATACACGTCGCCAATGAAATTGGCTGCGTATATACTGTTTTTGGTCATACATTTGTAACACCTAGAGCAAGCAATTGGACACCTAAAAAAATATATACCGATATGATCAGCATTACCACAGAATTCGATATAGCGATGTCCTTCCTTCCATCTGTCCGTTTTACCAGAAATTACAATGATTGGATTAAAATCAGAGGTACCTCCAGTCCACCTATGTGGTCCGAGAATAGGATTTAAAGCAAATGTTGCCAGAACAATTAATGAAATTCAACGAAATTTTTATTATTGAGTGATAATAATTATTATCGGAGCGTGAACCAAAGGAACATGTTTCGATGAAAATCAGAGGTATCTCCAAATTCATTATTGTGACTTCTCTGAACATAACAATTTGGGTGTGACGTGTATCTCACTGTCGTAATTTTCTTACTTGATTTTTAGTGGAATTCACTGATATTGATTTAATTTGCAGGTTATTATTTTTAAAAATAAAAAAAAAGAAATAAATGATTCTAAACTAATTACTTGAATGGGCAGAAATGAGTACAATAAAACTCACCCAATGTTTAATAATCCAATTGGGAAAAAGACAATTTGTTGTCCATTGGGAAAAAGAAAAAATATTTCATAGATTTTCAAGGTTATTCCTTGAAGTTTTAATAGTCTCATATCAATGTTATGGTGAGATCATGTCCAGCCTAGAGTATGAAGCACTTAAGACTGGTCATGTGCGATAATGATGACTTCCATAAATGGAATGATAATCAATACAAAATATTTGTAACGAACATCACTGTACAGCCAAAAGGCAATTCAAGCTGCTATAATTGACTTATCTTTGTACAGCATTGTAATATAATGCTTTATTTTGTGATAAAATCACGCAACAATAAAATGTGAATTTTACAATAATTAAATTTAAACGACTTGAAAAAAAATATTTTATATTTGATTTAATTTATTTATTGAAATAGTTATCATCATAGAAATAACATATTGAGAAGACAACACCGCAAGTTTAAAGTAAAAATCAGACATATGTTAACCAAATTCCCTCTCATATGATCGTCGATATTGGCTTTTTTTTTTAAGTCAAAACCCATTTATACAAACTACTAATATCATTCCTTCTCTATTACTTCCATTTGTACGATGCGATAGATAAAGCATGCGTTGGTGTCCATTCGCGCAAATCAGCTATACAAGTTTTTATAAAAGTTACGATATCAACACACTTTTATTTGTTAAAATTGATTGCATTTTTGTATTCGTTTCTTTGTTTGTAAATGTAGCTTTGCGATACAAATAAAAATAATAAAACTTTATTTGCCAGAGAAATAAAAAATATTATGTGAAACCACATATGGACTTTGAAATCATAACGTTTAGAGACACAATTCTGAAATTAATTTAATGCGAACAAATATTGTACATTCACAAGCTCATGCTTAGTTTACCCAATTGTTGTTATTAAATGACTGTCATTCTGTTCTTAGATGACACCTGGAATGTACCAGAATTTACTGAACGAAATCGTGGCGATGGATTGCCTAATCCACCAACCCATTAAGCCGATCAACAAATTTAAGAAATTAATTATTATTTTTATTTATTTTGAAATTCAATATCTACACTTGCAACGTACAGCTAAATATATAAATTTTATCGTATGTGTTACAGTTTTTATAACTCCTTCCGCTCTAACTATTACTTCATATTCAAACCGAAAAAGTTTTTCGAAATCTTCATAATAAGCCATCCATCGAGTGTCGTGCAACCGTTTTATTGTTTGTGTGTGAGAAACAAATATTCACCAATATTTCGGATACCTCCAGTACACCTATTTTATCAGAATTGGAATCTTACTACTACTGCTGTCGTAAGAGTTGATATCAAAAAAATTTCATAATTAGTTGGGTGACCTGGTATCTACGTATGTGTGAAAAATGAATAAGATTGGATAAACATCAGACCTACCTCGAGCATACCGATATTGTTGTAATAGAGGCTCTAATTCAAAATTACCCACAATTATCATTTAAATAGAAAATACCAGTATTGAGTGAACATAAATATAGTCGATGTGTGTAGCAAAAATGAACAATATTGAATGATAATCAGAGGTACTTCCAGTAATTCTGCTTTAAATCCTCTTGTTGCCGTATACATAAAGTAGGGTACATTGATATCAGTACAGATTGAAACCTTTCGTTACTATGAAAATAATCTTCATACATTTCTCTTACATGAAGTAGGATTTCTAATGTCAATACACTCTGCCTTTCCGGGTTGATTTGATTATTTACTCTCATTACACTAGCTTCTTTGTTTTTGATATGTACATTTTTGTATATAAGTATGACTATGCAGATTAACGGCGTTTGCCTCAATTTTGAAGAAACGATGATATAAACGTACAATCAACGACCGCGTTAATTTTAAAAAGATTTAAGCGCTATTGAAAAATAAATAGTTGAATAAATAAAAGTCATTTGAAATTGATAAATGTGTAAAAATTTAATAAAGTCTATACCTCTATTAGGACCATAAAGGTTCCCAATAGGACCATAAAGGTTCCCAATAGAGGATTTGATACAGAATTACCCATAGTTAATAATTAAATTTTACGAAACATGAGTATTAAGCGATCATGCATATACTAAAAATTGACATTATTGTATAAAACTCAAAAAATCATCTTCCAATACACCTATGTGGTCCACAAAGAGCGTTCTAATCAAATATTCTAGAAATATTGCTCAATTTCAAGGGAATTTCATTATTGAGTGGACGAAAATATGCTTGATTTTATGCAAATCTGAGGTTTATTCATATTCGGAATACTGTGTATTTAACAATTTTGAAGCGAGGTGTATCTCACTGTCAGACTAAGTGGACTGTAACATTCTGTGGTCAAACCAAATAAATGTGTGCTATTAACAGTGTGAATACCTTAAATACCATGTAGAGAATATTGTGTATAAATACAGCATGCAGTTTATAATATTATAACATATGTTCGCATGAAACTTGAAGAACGTGGAAAGATATGAGTTGTGAAGTCGTAATGATCGCTTTTGTTCTTTTTTTATTTAATATATACACAAAGCAGGATTGTAAGGTGAATTTCTCTCATGTACTCTTCCTTATACTACCATTACCTTCATTTGTTTAGATACTCCCATTTTGTATATCTGCGAGCTTTTTTATATTTTTTTCTTGATTGGTTATAATATCGTTTCGTACATTAAATCTCTATACTTTGGGAATAGGTCACAGTTATTTTTTACATCCAATACGTGACATAGAGAGAAAGAAAGAGAGAGAGAGACAGAGAGTGAGAGACAGACAGACCTATTTAATACAAATAAATTCCATAGGCACAACCACAGGAATTGACGTAGCAATGTCCGTTCATATATCCATTAGCAAAAAAGGAATATAAGGACTCAAGTCAGGTCTACGAAATTCTAATGGAAAATGTTGCCGTTATTTAAAATTTATCTAGAAACAATGAATATTCAAGGGATGTATAGTATATATATGTAAACAAAATTGAGGGCTTACCGATATTAATAAAATTTTGTTGTGAGTTTTGATATGATAGCAATGAACCAATTTCGGCATGTCAAAACATATCTCTTTATCTATTTCTAAAAGAAACATCAATTTCGAGGTCATGTGTGTCACTCTGTAGGGTTAGGCCTACTGCTTTGTTCTAATTAGTTATACACATAGCCAATGAAACGTTTAAAGTGTATATTAGAGTTTGTCATACGTTTTTAACACCCAGAATGGGTGATCAGATACTTTCCCCGTATATATTGACATTATCAGCATCACCACATGAGTTCACCTAGCCATTTGCGTGCCTATATCCGTCATTCTGGAAGATTTACATGTTTTTTTTAACCGATGTTATAGCTCAGTTTGTCGTCCGATCCGATTGCTATTTCGGGTACCTCCAGAACACCTCGTTACTGAAAATGTTGGTCTTAGGACAATTGTACCCGTAGGAGTTGAATAATAAAATAAATAAAGTGGGCAATAATAGCATCTTCGCAATTTTTGAAAATGGTTGTAATGGGATTCTGTGACGTCTATCTGTCGTCATACTGGTATGAACTGCATTCAGAAATTCCATTATTTTTATAGTCATTTCGAAAAAGATATACTAGCCTTTAAAACTGTAAATTTTTTCCTATTTCGCCGTAAAAGTATTTAATAAACGAGTTTTTGCTTTCCTGCTCAATAGGTAGGTTTCCGCTTAGATAACGATCATTTTTTGTTGCTGTTCATCCGGGAAATTCTTGTCCTTATTCAGGACAGCAATTTATTTTGGTATTTAATTGGTTAATTGACTTCAAACTAATGGGACTATAATCTTTTTTTTTTCAGAAAAAACTTTCACCTTTACACTGAATCTGTTGTACCCTATAAGTGTAGTTTATATCCGCAGCGACATTGGTTTTTCTACTTTAACAGCGTTTTGTTTGAAATTTGAAAATATTCGTCAATTTATGCAAAACAACATAAATATCTTCTTCTCCTTGTTTTTCTAGAATGTAGGGTGCCTCTCATAGCAAAGTAATATTCCTATACTTTTTGTGGATTCAGTCAAATTCCTATTGCTTTCATTTAATTTTATTCATTTTAATGCCTGTATA
This sequence comes from Cirrula hians, assembly GCA_001015075.1. Lineage (NCBI taxonomy): Eukaryota > Metazoa > Arthropoda > Insecta > Diptera > Ephydridae > Cirrula > Cirrula hians. The sequence goes on from JXOS01107571.1 coordinate 12,828, forward strand.
TTGAATTTATATTTATATCTAATTTATTAAGTAAAATAAAAGAAAAAAATATTCATTCTCATTAATTGTCGGCTGATACCGCTTAGTTATGCCGGTGGGTTCAAGACGCTCTTTCGCCAAAGTTTCCGATTGCTGTAATAGGTTGTTTTCATTGAAAACAATAAGGAATGAAGGAGAAATTATTTGGAACATTTGTATATAGATATTATTATCTTATTCAAAATTTTCTTGTGTTCTTTTATGTGAGTCTTTTCTGTTTTCATTCTCACAGAGTGAAGCAAGTTAAAAAAAGAAGTAAATTTTTATTCAACAAAATAAAAATGAATCTTTAATTTATTTACATTATGATAAATACTAAATAACAATTATGACATTGCCTATGGCTTCCTTTCGATTAATTCTCTTATACACTAAAGGACAGTGTTGTATCTTGGTATTTATGCTCTGTGTAAGCGGTGGAATGTCCCTTTAAAAAATTTTTTTATTATTATAAATTATATATTATTATATTCTTATTTCCTTAGTTATAATTTAGCTCTTAATCAAACCAGATTTTTAGGTAATATAACACCAATATTATAGAGAGATATAACACCAATATATAGTAGAGAGCATCTTATAAATGTCGGTGGCGCAAACAGAGAAGTCACAAAATGGAATCTAAAAAAAAAAATTGTTTTCTGATGAATAAAGACCATCTTCTTGGAACACATAATTGTACTGAGGGAAATTTTTGTCCAAATCTGCTTAAAATCCTCATTTCGAACCCTATATGTGTATTGGAGGTGCTTCCGAGTTTACGTTTGTTTTAAAAAGTACTTTCACAGCTTGGATTCATAACCCAACCATCTCTTCGTATTCAAAACGGATCCAAGCAACAAACGTCAAATTGTAAATTTACTAGAAAAAGAAAGTTCACTACTGGAACATATGGAACCATATGACCATACCATCGGGCTTATGTAGCAAACACAAGAATAAGACGACAGTAGATTGGGAAATGGTCTGAAAATTCGTATTTCGTCATTTATTGTTTTGGCCAAATATGTAAGGAACAGTAGTTGACGCTCCCCTAATAAAATTTGCCGCATGAGGCCTTGCTGGTGAACAACTAATTTTTCAGCAGGACGATGAACCTAAACACACCGCAAATGTAAAGATTGGCTGAAAAGTGGAGTATTTGGTATTTGACATGGGCTCCCCTGTCTTCAAACCCGAATCAATGTGAAATCCTGTGTAGCTATGCCTAGTCACAATTAGCAAGTTGTCCATTTGGCCAATACAACAACAGATATAAATAAACTCAAGGACCGTACAAAGACGGTATATCAATCATTTCTTCGTGAGTTTGTATGAAATGGTAAAGACCAGTCTAAAATGTCTTTGGGCAGTTTGGTTAAGGCAATATTTAAAAAAATAAATACAAATTTAAACAAATTATGTGTGTACGACTACAACATTTTATTTCTTTGCAATATTGATCTGAATTGAATTAATATTACTTCTGTAATATTTTATCGAAGCCTACAGTGTTTGTAAGATAATCATTTAAAACAAAGAAAACGAAAAGAGTCCACTAAGGGCGAAAGTGTAACTAACGTCTCTTCGAAATCGTCTAGAAGCGCATATGTCTAAAGCCAGTTTTTGATTGTAACGGTACATAGACAAATTGACTCACAATTTAGATAACTTTTTTGGTAGAGATAATAATGACATAACCGCCGTATATATGATAATTAGTTTATTCAAAAATATGCCAATGTCCAGAATATTAAGGCCGATTGCGAATACAGTTTCAAAGAAAGAAAAAATAATTGACTAGAGCGTTAAATGAACACTATGAACTGAAAATTCAATTCTAGTTGAAAATTAAATTCATAACTAACTATAAAAATTATTACATTTGACATTTTCCAACTATTTATTCAACAATTAAAAAGTAGTAAAATCATTTCCGTGAATTCCGTCAATTTGACAAATTTAGTTGTTAAAGCATTATCAATCCTTATACGTTGTTGACTCAACAATGATTGCTAAGATTAACAGCTTTTTACCGTTCAGTGAACTGAATAAAATACTGAATACAATTCCACCCCGGGCGCTGCAACACAATAGCAAGGTTGAAAAAGTCATTGCATTCATATAACTCCAACTTCCCGCAAACACTATGTGCAAACTGGTACAATGTCTCATGCAGGTGTAATAATTTAAATTAAGCTACGTGCCTTCAGCCATTTAGAGGTCTGAGTGCTATGTATTTAAAATGTTTTGTACGCACGACTTGAATTCAAACTGGGCGAAAATAATTCATCAGATTTCTAAAGGAAAAAACATTTCTATGTGTTATTTTGATGCAATAATCTTCTCACGATATCGAATAGTATCGGGCTTACATGCGATTTATAGACTTATGCTGCTAGGTAATTTCAATGTACCGAAGTGCTCTTCTTAATAAGAATTGGAACAATTGGTATACACAACGGTTTTATTGAGCTAACATTTTTATATTACTTTTTACGACATTATTCTAACAGATTAAATAAAAAATGTTATGAATTGAGATTTAGTGACTTTCTGTCAATACATTTCCTGGGTAATGAGAAACCTTCACTTAAATTCTTATGAAAATGCAGCATAACAAACTGCTTACTTATACGGGTAAGGTTTCCTGATAAAGAAAAAGAATTTTCAAGAGTCCATTAAAAAGATTGTGGGGAACACAGGTATTATTAACCCTCTTGATTTCCGGCAGAAAATGAACTGATTTACATTCGTTTCAAAACAGACTTTGAACAACAATGATAATGAAGAACTCGCATGGGCTACAGCTACATTAAAAAAAAAAACAGAACAACCATAGTACATTCAGCATATCGTACATTGTAAACACTGACAATTCTAGCTATTAGTTCTATCATTCCACTTCATCATTTACCCGAAGAGAGGAAAATTGCTTCGGCATGGAAGAAAACTGACACGCACAATGAATGGGCACAGATGAAACTTCAGGCAACATTGTTGTTCCGAATATTTTCTAGATCATGAATCAATCTAGGAGTGTGTTGGTTATTCCTGTTTTACCTATATGAGGGGAAAGCATTAATTAATTCCTATGTTGCCTGTATGGCGGGAAAGCATTAATTAAAAAAGTGAAATGTGGAGAGTTGAAGAGTCCAACTTCAGACTGTAAGGGTAACAAAAGAAAAACAGGACAGTTGTTTTAAAAGAATATATTTTTGCAAATATAATTGTATTCAAATAAATGAAAGCACTTTAAATCCATAATATGGTGAACTATAAAAAAAACTGAACAATACGCCATCTGCCATCTGCTATTAGAAAGCTGCTGAAACCAGTTATTTATTGCAAGATTGCATGATGTAATGGGAATATTTATAGCTCCTGGATAGGTGATATCTGGCAGGGTGGATCCCACATTGCCAGCCCATCTGATATAACATTCCCTTGAAGTCCACCCGGGATCCAAGTTAACGTGACCCTAAAATCTCTGGAAATCTCGTTTAGAGATTGAGAACAAGATTGGACCGTAATGGACCTATTGTGCCTGGAGCCGAGCGCACGAAGAGCCGCCTGGCTGTCCGAGAGTATTAGGATGTCCCTACCGGATACCCTAGCCTCGGAGAGTAGGTCAGCGGAATGTTGTATTGCGACTACCTCTGATTGAAAGACGCTGCAGTGGTCTGAGATTCTGTGGGATACTCGCAATTCGAGGTCCGGAATGTATACTCCGATCCATCAGTGTAGACGCATAGTTTATCGTCTGGNCAATTCGAGGTCCGGAATGTATACTCCGATCCATCAGTGTAGACGCATAGTTTATCG
>JXOS01107882.1:0-13925 GCA_001015075.1 Cirrula hians
TAAAATCTAGGAGTTCCAGCGTTCGGATTCGAATGCAACATCTAACGAGCTGCTGCCCACCCATCCCAAACGAGCGATATGACCTTTTAAATACAAGCAAATGTAGAGTAGTTAGTTATAGTAGATATAATAATGCTTATCACTTATGAGTAGCAGTTATTCAAAATCATTTAATTTCGTTTTTAAGCATACTTATTTTATTATGAAATCAGTTCGTACAAGAGCTACTCAAGTAGGTGTCTAGTTGAAATTGAATGATTTCGTGTGGAACATAATTTAACGATCGTAATGTAGCTAAAATTATTAAAATGAATGAAAATTCAATTTACTTTGAAATAGTTAATGGTTTCCATTTTATTCGTTGTCCTCTTAAGAGTACTATGATTCGTATAAAGCAAAAAAAGTTTTAAAGCAGAATGAATTTAAAAGAAATAAAATAAAATTTAAACAAAATAAATAAACTAGTCAGTAAAATCCGACTACAAAATGCAAATTAGTCAAAATTCTTCAATTTTCTTTGTTGGGCTTATTGAATTTAATGCGAATTTATCAAAATACTACTCCATCTCCATCGCAACTTGCTAAGTTGTTCGCCCACACATTTTTTATAACATATATCTGTAGGCATAGTCAATACTTGGAACTAAAAACAAACATAACAAAACAAAATTGTATTTCGAACCCGGGTTAAGACGTATCTAGAAATATTGGAACCGAGCTAAAATTAACCAATTTCAATAATATCAACTAATTAAATTTACTTTCATTCAATTGGTTTTTCAAGTTCGATGGTATCCAAAATACTTGAGGAATTTTTTAGAATCTCCAACAATTTCCGTAAACTGAATTTCATATCCCAAAAACAAAAATCTTGGTTTGAAGCGAAGATTTTTTAAATTGTCCATCGATGGATCCCTGTGAGGTGCCCAAATGAACCATTTAAGTAGGTTTTGTAGGTTACTAAACGTTTTTTAATGAAAATTTGTAGAGGTGTGGTCTGTGGAAGGTTCCTGATGGGATTTGTCGATTTTACTCGTTCCACAACTTGACTGTACAAAATATATTCAATAACAAAAGATCAGTGATCTATGTTATACACACTTCAACACATCGTGAACGCAACAAGCCAGACGAACAGATCGACAGACGGACACTGCTCAATCGATTTTTTATTTATTTGATTCTTTGAACATCTTTCATAAAAAATTATATTCAGAAACGATTATTTCCAGATACGATTATTTCCATGGTTAAATTTTTAAATGTCATGAAGGAACTTTGAAAGAAATGAATGAACGACCTGTCGGAAAGTTTATATGTGACTTATAATATAATCAATTTTCATAATACTGACCGAAACGTATGAAAACATAAGAACGATCGTATAACTCAATCCAATTTCTTGCGCTAATCAATAACATATTGAATTTGAAATGAGAATGCATAAAAATGCACCTCACATGAAATAATGGTTGTTGTAAATGTAGCGTTTGTCTGCCATATGCTTGAACCTTGGCTTTGTTGGGACACACCTTAAGCGCGAAAACAAATGCTGCTCACCCGAAAACTCGGCTTTCAGCGCTTGTCTCACTCGTTTATCAATAGTTTCCTCACGACGACATGATAAGCTGCAATCAGCAAACAAATGCTAGACAACAGCGCATGAGGCAAACTGGATTGCTAATCCTCCACATTGTTGTCATTAAAAGGCGCGCTTAAGCCAACTAAGCGCCACAGATTACATCGAATGCAACGGACTGCAGCTGCTTAGCATTTACGTATTTGATTTAGTAGCAAGTCGGTGCATTTTAATGGCAGTCAGAGGTGTGCCGCAACAGACAGACAGAACTGTATGCAACGTTACCGTTGCTTTGGCAAGTGAAAGCTAGAAAATTAGAAAATCAATATTTAATAGAATTACTTTATGAATAGTCAATTTGGGAATGCAATGCAGACGGACGTGTCGCGGCGCCACAATAAAAAAGCCGTGCTACACTTTAAATGCAGTCAATCAAATGAAAGCATTTCATAGCGAGCGGCGGTGGGCTTGTTACAGGCGGAAGGTGTTATCTTGATTAATTTGCATATAAAGTGCGCAACACACCCGCGGTGTTTGACTAGTTAAGTAATAAAAAAATTTCAGGCGCTACTCCTTACCAATGCAAGGCAAAAACAACGAATATTCATAAAAAAAATTAGAAATGGAAATGGTCAGCATTCCGGCGCACACGCCATTGCTGAAGTAGCCTTCAAAAGCATACGTTGTGCGTGTCCGTATGGAAACAAATGAAATAACTAGATATGGCGTAATAAACTTTCCAGCCCCAAATATGCGCCACACAATTAAATTTAATAATTTATTATAAAAGCAGCAATGGCTTTGGTAACTACAACAACATCATTTAATTGCCTCGCGTAGACGCTTAATGGCGGTTAAGTTGAAAACCAAACAACACCATTGGCAAAATTAGAGCGAAAGCCAACAAAACCATTTAGAAAAAAATTTTGAAAACGCTAAGAGTATTTTTTGAGTTGTTTTGGCAAATGCAGCTAATGAGTTTCGGTTAAAGTTTGAACACTGAAACCTAGCAGCAAATTAAATCAATTAAATGAAAACAAATTGTAGGCAAGAGTGCTGGAATGACTGAATGTAAAAGAAAATTATATAAAAATAATTAATCGGAAATTTGCCATCAAAATGCTAAATGACATCAAGGAAACCGTTATATGTGTCTATTAATAATTAAAAACAAGTAAGAAAATTAGAGTCGACTAAGGCCGATACTGAAATACATGTCGCTCAAAAATGGTTAAGTCCAAAGAAGTCACAATAATGAAGTTGGAGATATCTCCGATTTTCATCCAAACATGTTCGTTTTGTTTCACCCACCAATAATAATTATTATCTCTCAGTAATAATAATTTCGCAGAATTTCATTAATTTTTTGGGGCAGAATTTGCTTAAAACCTTCTTTTCGGACGACATAGGTGTACTGGATATACCACCGATTTTCATCCAAATTTTCTTATTTTGGGTTAACACATTATTCGTATTTATAATCACTCAAAAACTGAACTTTGTTGAGTTTACTTGATGATTTGTGTAAAAAATGAAAAAGGCAATAAAACACTTTTAGAACAATTGGTAGTAGTGAAAATACTGGAATCCTGAAGTCGTCGTCACATACGGCTCGCATAAGAAAAAGGTACTAGACCCTGTATACTTTTCGAAATGAGCACGTCAGGTTCTCCTTGTAGTTCCGCTACTTCATTTTTGTAAATATTTCTTAGTTTTTATCATACGTTTGTAATATCAAAAGCGAGTGATCGCGTACCTTTGAAAAATGTACTGATTTGATTAGCATCATCCCTGTCATGTTGGTTCTCCCATCCGTCTGTTCATATCCAAAAACTATCAACAAGAGCATATGCCAGATTTATCAGCTATGTCATACATTGTCTTTGGGACAATGTGCGATCGAAGTTTGATTAAAGTCAAATCTCAAAAAATATTTCGCGTAGCTCCACTGCACAATGCATTGACAGTCGAGGATAATAGCATTTCAAGATCTTCCGAAAATGCATTAGCATTTTATGTGCATAGTTTCTCTCCAGCTAGTTGACTCAAAACTATGGTGTAAAGCTGAATTTATCATAATCATATATGTGGAACTAAAATAAATATGGTCGAAACAAAAAACGTAAACAAAGTCTTATTACATTGCTTCTTACGAAGCTTGTGCTAATTTTTTGCGAATCTCTNTTAAAGTCTTATTACATTGCTTCTTACGAAGCTTGTGCTAATTTTTTGCGAATCTCTGTTTTAATCCCATTTTCAATCGGTTTCTGGGAATTACTTGGAATATAATCATCTCAAAACTTTGAAGTTTTCATTAAGCATTCGTATACAGAAGAAGCATAGCATTGCGATGAAATAATGTTGAAACTTTTGTTTTCGAGTAATATCGAATTTCATTTAAATAAAAATGAAGAATAAGAAGTGAGAAGGATTAAGCGCTAGGTATTGATTTATAATACTTAAGTTCAAAATGTGAGTTACGTATATGTATGTGAGTCAAACGTAAATGATTAGTATCTGATCTATGGGAATGTCAAGTATATACCTGATATTTTATTATTTCGTTAAATGTATGTTGTACAAAAATGCACTTTTTTGTAAATTTTTATCTATTTTGGATTGCATTCATATTATCAAACCCTTTCGTTTTTGTCAAGTCATTTCTGGTGCAGACACTTTACTAGCTTGTCTTTCAATCTTTGCTCCACAAGTCTCGCTGTTAATGCTTTTCTCTATCTATTTGTCTTTATCATTATTTCTTGCCGTTTATTGCGCTTATTAACGGTTTTATATTTGGTAATTTATGTCAGCAATTAATAATTATTGAGAAGTTTTTTGAGTGCATGCTCTAGCAATGATTTATAGTTTAATAAGCTCGGCATTAGTAGAAACAGGAATTCATTTAAAAATGTGTTGCGCAGATAAGGTTTTATTTCAACTCTCCTTTATCAGGTTTTACGTTTATAATTATTTTCTTTTAATTGCGTAGGTTACGGATTTTTAACAGCGCTGTAAAAGATAAAATATGAGGGAGTCGATAAAAAGAAAATTGAAGTAGTAAAACGGTAATTTAATGTTTATTTTATTGAACTTAGACCACTCGAGTGGTCTAATGCAACTCCGTGCTGTATATCAATATGCCAACATGACGAAGCAAAGCTGTATGCAGCCAACAATGTTCAAGTTCAATATACGGCGGTTTTCGCAATATTTGATTTTTATTCATTCCACCGCATTTGCAAGCATGTCATTTACGTTGCTTAAGTATGCGTATGATCAGTTCCGATTCAGCTTTTTCTGTTTGGTTTTCAATTTGCATAGTTATGCTGATCATCTAGCTGTATATTTGGTTGTTTTCAATGACTCTTTCGAGCAATGTTACGAAATATCGATTTCATTCAATGACTCATTCTTGCAATGTTACGAAATATCGATTTCATTGCCGATGTCTGCAAGAATACGACAAAGAAATGAAAACTGAAATGAATATGGAACAAACGGAATATTCATGCCAATTTCATGAAATTGTAATCAAAATACATTTTTATATAACTTAATTTGTTTGTTTATTTATTTCATAAAAAACAATGCTAAAATTTATATTCTGTGAGTGGAATTACTGACTACTTTGAATTGATCGCCATAACGCCCTTTTTCCATGTTTTTATTGCAATATAAATGCCACGGCTTTATACATAAAATTGCATTATTTATATAAATGTATATATATTTATTTAACATTTCTTTTTCTTTTGTATTACTAGAAACTGTCACAGCCACAAGATTGTTGTTGCTATTTTTCTAATAGAATTTAGCTCAACAATTAAAAAAATAAATAAATATTCAGTTACAGGAATTGTGGATTGAACAGTTACAAATCCAACAAGAATAATTATTTGAAAAACGAGCGGTAGCATAAACTTTCGTTTCAGCGCTTGCGAAACTAACGTAACCACTGCCGAAACTGGCTTGTTGGCGCTCCGTTGGATATAGTTATGATTTATCTTAATTTATTTTATGTATATATATATATTATGTTAATGTGCTTATTTTCATAATAACTAAATAAGAGTCTGATACCGTTTCCCAGGCTAATAGCTAATAAAAAGTATTATTTGGATTTCATTGGTCCACAAGCCATTTAAAGCAACTGAAAATGTTCTCCATGTTTTCAAAGTATTTTTTTTTTAACATGAAGTACTGAACCTAGACCAAATGCATTATATCAACTTCTTCTTTCGTAATTGTAACATATGAAGAATTAATTATTATTTCTACCGCTTTTAAAATAGTCAAACTTATACTTATTAGCGTAATATGGCTCGTAGTTATAGTCCAAACTTAAGATACAGTTTACTTAAAACTTTAAATTTCATGATACAGTCAAAATTAGATTGATATTGAACTCAATAGTATACTATGTGCACTATACATAAAAAAAAAAATAATAATATTATGAGGAAAATAATTTTGATATTCATCAAAATCATTGTGTCACCTTGTATTTTAGTTAATGGATATTCATAAACTAGTATTCAACAAAGCAACTGATTTTAAATATTTAAATGCGCGTAAAGTTCTTTTTAATTATAAGTACACTTTTGAAGAAGTATAATGCTTTATCTCGACTATAGTATACATAGAGCACACATCATTTTAAAGTACACTTTAACCCGTTAAAGGCCGGTTTAAATTTGACTATTGTAACGTGTCTATGTTTGTCAGTTTCGACATTTAGAAAACGTTACACTTTATAGCACGCAATAACATTTTATATTTAGAAATAAGCATTGAAAATCGTTAAATATGTGTTGTTGTTGAAATTACCCAGTTCACTTTTGTTTATTGGTATCAAAAACACTTTAAAAGTATAAATATCTTCTAATTAATATAATATCTAAAGATTTTTTATAAAAGCAAAGCCCCATGTGCTATACTGTTGGTATCTAACTATTGGCAGGGCAAACATGAAAATCTTGCATGAATATTTAAATAATTCGCCCGACGATTGTCATTAGAATTACTTTAAAAGACGTTCAATTTGTTGAAAAAAGTCAATAATGATTTTCATAAGACGATAAGAACGTCCTTCTAGAACAATGCTTCATCGCTCAATTCTTCGATGCTTGTGGACTAACTGCAGTATTGGTTTTAGGAACCTTCTAAACTTAAACGGTACTTCTTATAACCATATCATAGAAGCAAATACTAAAAAGATGCCACCATATGAATTTAGAATCCTAGTCTTCCGGATTTTAATAACATGTTATTTATGTGGGAATTCTGCCAAAACGAGCAATTCGGGTTTAAAATATGGTTAACACTGTGGAATACAGTTTGAGTTATTTCAACATAAATGGCTTAAAAAATTTAAAAACAAAAAGTCTGGTAATAATGAATGTATTGAAAGACAATTTAATATAACTAAGTAAAAATTACATTAATGTAAGAAGAAGAACAAACTAAGCTAATGCTCCTCTGTAAAGTTACAAAGTTGGAGAGGCATCCTAATCAAACTATCATGTATCACTTTAAGGAATAAGACTACTAAATTAAATGCATCTGGTCAATTCAAGAATTTGCCCTAACAAACTTGTATAGAGTCTTAGCAAATTAATTGTGGTCTATACAAATACATTCGTTAAGAATTATTCAGTTTGCTGGCATTTACTTTGAATTATTTTGGGTGCTAATGTGACTTGTGCGGCAATAATTAAAATCTCCAGGCCATTTCTTAGCAATGACGATATATAAGAGAACTAACACTTTATGTAAATGCTCCTCTACATCCTAGTACTTTTAGCATAAAAACTGTTTATAGTGAAGAAAGTTATAGGAAACCGATTACGGGATACATTAATTTTATTTGCTGATTAAAGCGATTGGTGCAATTCAATTGGAATAAAAAGCTACTTCATTTAAAAATGGAAAACATTTGGTATTGATGTTTGCTGACCATTAATCATTCGCTGCAGCCACTTGTATATAATTACACATTTAATTTGGTATTGCTTTTGTGGTAAATATTTATACCTCGGTTAGCAATACCATAAGCCCACACAATTTAAGCTGCGGCTACGCCGCATATGTTCAGACAATATTATCACCTGCCTGGCTGTGCGCATGCCACATGCCTTTAATTGTCCTTTGGAATTTATCTTCGATTTGGTTGCATTTAACTGTGCATAATTGCTGGCAAGGCAATTCATACAAACAAACGCAAACAACAAAAATAATGTGGGCTTGTAGCTGGCGGTGTGTGGTGTCGAAAAATTTTCCAAATTATTTCACTCAAAATTATATAATTACATTTAATTAGAAATGTGTATTGAACACAAAAAGGAACAGCAACAAATACGTTAATAAAGCGAGCATCAAAAAGAAACGAAAACATTATGGAAACTTGAAACGTGCTCGTGGCATGTAAATAATTAGAATTCTGAAATTGAAACGAAAATTGTTAATGATGATGACAACGCAGTGTGCGTGCAGCCAAAAGTGCGGTCACATAGAATTTTTTCAAAAATTTTTCCTTATGTACGGTGCTTGTGGTTTACGTCTTACATGCGCAGCGTAAATTTTGAAAAATTACAATAAAAGTGTATTCACACCATTAGCCAAATTACACATACAACTGCACTCGCACACATGCACAGTCGGCACGCTTAATAATACATTTAGTCGATTAGACATTCAAACAGACAATTACAGCAAAACAAACAACCAATACATGCGAGTAGCTACACATGCAAACACACACACAATACAAATAATAATTTACGAAAATTATGAATACGTGCGTGTTTTAGTTGCTTGCCAGCACAATTACAATTACACGCTACACCCCAATAGCTGGCACTAACACTATCACACTACAAATGGCAAATGCATATTAATTTTACATATACAATATGCCGCATTTATCATTGTAAATTGCTAGCTTTTGCGCGCAAGTGTGTGGGTGTATGAGGATGTGTGCATTAAATCACACATGCATACACACAAACAACACAATTTGATAAAATATTAATTATTATTTTACCCAAACAAAACGGAGGAATGATGGCGGAGGCAGGCAGCACTGTGCCGTAATGATTTCAATGAAAATGTGCCCCACCATTGTGTTCCGCCCGAGCAGCAGACACGTCCTGGCTGCTTCGCTTGCTTTTATGCCAGACACGAGTATGGCATGTAATTACGCGCATTACTTACGTGTTATATAATGTGCTAGTTTCTGCCTACAACTATCTGCGCCACTAACGACACGAATTTAAATGTATAACAAGCCATCATAAATACTTAATTTGCCAAGCAACGTGGTCGAAAAAAATGAAGACTGCGCCTTGCTTGCGTGGACTTAACTTACCATGGCCAAATACAAAATAGAATGGTAATATAATAATAAAATGAAATCACACATGCGATTTCACGTGCGACTCTTTATTGAATTCCTTTCACCGAAATGCTTTTGTACTGCCGGATTTTTTTTTTTTTTTTAATTATTTAACTGTGAATTTATTTGTTTAAATCACTTACAATGGGTAGAGTGGTGTGCTGAAAAGTTGTGAATTCCTTTCAATAATATTTCAAAATCCAGTGTGAAGCGCTACGGCAAACATATTTTATATTATTTGTACTCAAAGAGCAGATGCGTGCGTCTTTCGTTACGGAGTCCTGGCAAACGTTATGTTTTGTATTGAGCTTGGCAAAGTTTGAAGTCATCTGTGCAATTAATTTTTGTCAATGCTAACGCTTTTGCTCGAAATTTATTTAATTTATTGTGGTCTTTATNATTGCATGGTCTTTATAAATTTTACTCGAAATTTATTTAATTTATTGTGGTCTTTATTTACAATTAATAATTATATTTGCGAATTTCTTCGTAGTAATTTAAATCAACGCTCACATTTAACTCACTAATTTGCGTGCTCACATGCGATTTTCATCTTTTTTATTGTCATCGCTGTTATTGCAGGCATGTGGTCATATTGTTGCGTGACACTTGCGACGCTGAATATTTCTAAGAATTATACACGTTAATTGCATGTTTAAGCTATATTTTATTTTTTTTTTTTTCAGCTTTATACCAAAAATGCTTTGAATGCTATAAAAATATATGAACAAATACAAAATAGTTTATAAAAGAGAAACCCAATGAGGGATTTATTTTCAATTTCATTTCATGATTCAAAATTCTACATTTAACTAACAAATATTTAAATTATATATAAATTATATACATTGTTTTATATTATATGAAATAGAAAGAAATTAATTTTAACAATTTTGGGCAGATTTATGATAAACCGACCATGCAAGGTAAATAATTTTGCAAACCTTAACTTATCCGTTACATTACACCTTTTCATGTTTTTTTTCTGTGGCAGAATCTGAATATCACAATAATACATGCAAACACTTCGGCTACCTTCTAGTTTCCAGCAAATTTGCGCATGAAGACAAACCAGTTTGTATACACGTGCCCTCACGATGCGCAACATGCACGCACAAACAGAATTACCGCCATATTGCCACAGCAAAAGAATTCCTGCGATGCACAGATGTACAGGCAATATTTCACTCTGCGTCATATTACACTCTCTCAAATACCTGGGTCCGAAGATGAAATTGTATGCATGCGCTCGAACTAAAATACACTGCGCGACATACGGAAATTCTGCCACCCGGATCAATAAACGTGCGCAAAATTGTTCGACGCAGACAGAAAAAACATGAAAAACGTCCTGTGTAAAACCAGCGTAACTGCAACCTACTGGTCTTTTTTCAGACCTCTATGATTTTTACTCAGTCATGGAGAAATTAATTGTCGTAATACTTTAAATTTAAACATTTAAGTATAAGCATCATCAAAGTCAATGAGAAATAATTAAAATTATGAAACAAATATTCTGTTTGCTTAAAACTAATTGATATTGGGTCAATGATGGCGAAATAGAAAATAGCATGATAACAATTTTCAGTCCATTAAATGATTTTTAACCTCCATCAATACCGACCATAGTGCAATTGATTTTGGAGCGTGCACTCAGTACACACATGCCAAACCTGANGTACCGACCGAAGTGCCATTGATTTTGGGGCGTGCACTCAGTACACACATGCCAAACCTGAGTGCCTGACCAACACCCAAAGTATATATCCTTGGTATCATATGGTGTGTACTGTGTACGCAGCATGAAGTCTTGCCATAGTTTGATAAGACGTTGCAGCAAATAGGTTAGCTCACCAATGATCTGGACGTTACCATTGGCATATTCGCCTTATAAAAGTAAAGGGTAATGTACCTGGTATCACCAAAAACCAGTCCCAATGGCACGAGACAAACCCTCTGGTGGGAGTCGCTGACACATACGATGGTCTAAGCCGAATCCTAGTCCATCAAATCTCATGTGTCAAACCTTATCAGTTTATTTTAAGAAGGGACCTGAGCAAACACTTCTGATGGGTAGGAGTTCCTGGAACATACGTACAGACCACCGTATGTCTCGTTTAGACATGACACTTATTGAATCTGCCTGGGCAATACTATCGTGCAGGAAAGTCGGGATATCAACAATTTACAAATAAAAGTGTATTTAAACTAGGCAAAAAAAATGTTAAATCATAAATTTAATCTTGAACGACTATGAAGTCTCTTGGGAAAGGCCAAACGTAGGCTAATTTGCATTGATACCATGAACTTTAGTATATTTTCGATCGAAACTCTAAGAACTCATAACAAAAAATATATATGATACTCTTTTTGCAATATTTAAATGTGAGACCTCAGCTAAAACTATGAGTCATACCTGACTTGACTCAGAAAAAGTTGTTTGCTTATCTGAAATTTATTTTTAAATTTTTAAATTCGGTTAATTGATAATAATGAAATAATATAAATATGCAATAATATAGTAATGCAATAATAATTGAATACAGCTTTTATAGAGACAACAACATTCTTGGGTATATCTCAAAATTTTTTGCAACATTCATTGATTTAGGAAGAACCTAGAAAAAGAGAATCAGGCTATTGACCAATACACGTACTGCCAAATACACACAAGCAAAACTATATAAAGAAGTATCAGATTATTCGTGGGCTAGAATTATCAAATTCGGGACACATGAACTATGAAAAAATGTAAGTTAATCTAAGTTCGAATGTGGAGCTGACCAAACCAATATTCCGGGTACCTCCAGTGCACCTCTTTGTTCAAAATTGAGGCCTTAGAGCTACGGCAACCTGAAGAGTCGATATTTTGCAATGGTGTTTCGTAATTAGATTAATTATCATAACATCTAATCATGTTCAACAATAGGGAATATCTGCCTTTAAAATTGGAGTTACCTCCTGCACTAAAAAGGACATGCTTGGATGAGAATCAGAGGTACTCCTATGTAGTACGAAAATAGGTTTTTAAGCAAATCTACATACATTATTAACAGGACGGTAATAATATCAATGTTTGTAGCAAAAATGAGCTCCCTTGGATTGGAATTTTATGTTCCTTACGAACACCTTTTAATTCCGAGAATTGTGTTTTATTCATATTCTTACTTCTATATACTTAACAATTTGGAAGCGACGTGTAATTTTCTCTTTGTTTTTATTAGATTGATAAGTAATTATATATAAAATCAATAAAGAATATTAAAAATATCAGAGAAAATTGTTACGATATGTTGCCTTCTTAATTTTAAGTAATTAACTAGCAACAACAACACTTTATGATGAATTGTTTAAGGCCGTTATAATAAGTGGTCAAAAAGTATTTTAAGCGTTAATATTGAATTAAATAAATTAAAATATTTATTTTTTATGACATTCTAAGTTTGAACTAGAGTTACCTTTAACTTTAGCGGAGGCAATTAGGGGCTAGTTAGAAATTATATTTTTTGTTCATTTCTTGTAGTCCATATGCACTATATGCTTTTAATAGCATAAGCGCAGTTCTTTTGAAACATAAAAAAAATGGTAACTAATTTTTTGTGTTTGAAAAGCGTGACTTGCGAATTATTAAAACCAATAATGTTTGGTTTTTAAATATACATCAGTATTTGGAAAAGATACCCTGTTTCGAATTGTTTAAATTTCCTTTTTCGTTTCTACCTTGCTGGCATATTTGTAATTTTCTAAGAATTATGTTGTGCAATTTTTTGAATTAACAATGGTTGTGTCATAAACACTTTCTGCATTAAAAAATATTGCAGTACTACTGCGTACTACCGACAGCAGTATACCTTTTTCAATTCAATTTCGATGAGCTGCATGGACAATTGAATATATTTTATTAATTTTTATTTCAGCATTGACTTTGGCATATGAATATTTAACCCTCTAACGGCATGTACCCCGATCATTATTCTGCTGCTTAAAGAATGATTTGTTTGTAATTTAAAACGTTAGTTATCAATTATGAAAATTTTAATAGTAAAAAAAATCACATATAATTATAAAAAAATCGCGTAAGGCCGCTGCGACGAAACAGTGAACAGACGTTGTCATTCATTTGTCTTCGTCATGTCATTTGAGTGCAATTGCGATGACTGCACCATATGTTAATGTGGCTCGTGTTACCAACTCGCGCGTACATTTTAAAATCAATTTTGCTTGCATATTAAAGCATAAACCAGGGGGCACCCATAAAGCACATTTAATGAAATAAAAGTGTAGAAAAATGATATAGAATGTCGTGACGAAGACATGCGTTGGCTGTATAGGATACTGTTTCACACAAAAAATTTAAATTATGAAAAATCATTGAAATTTAAAGTATATACTATATACATTAAGATATATCATAATATTATAAAGTGATATTTTTTATAGTTTATTCACAAAAGGTTATAAAAATTGAATATAAACTTAATACTTTTCCAAGTAATCAGCATACTAATATTTGTGGTTATTTTCATTGTAGTTTTTATTATTATTATTAAAATGCTTACTAGTTTTGTGCATTAGTTAATATTTATAAATGTGCTTTTATTTTTAAATATAAGTTTTTGGTTAAATATTAATGTCGATTGCCAATTGAAATGTAATTTTAAGTATATACTGTGAATTAAATTCAACCCGGTATTTGGACGGTGCCTTCGGAGTATGCGCTGTCAATAAGAGACGAGTAAAATACTCCCACCGATAGGCCGCTAAAAAAAGCTATCTCAAAGTCGAGTACCTAAGCTTTATTTAATCTAAATTGTAATTATTCTATTACATCAGCCGCATTTACGTGAATAAATTATTTTCAAATTTAAAGCACACTAATCATTTCTCCAAACAAGTTTCGTAAGAAGTCATGGCTCAATCCAAATGTATTTCGATTTTTATATTTCCATAAAT
>JXOS01107930.1:0-14635 GCA_001015075.1 Cirrula hians
GGTTTATCCCTGGTACAAAAAAAAGCAACAATCTAACCTTTTATATAAGGTTTGAAAATTGGGGACCAATTGAACACATTTTGGTGGGGTCATGAAAACGAAATAAATGCTTTAAATTATATAGCAGTCATAAAACGGCTTGCTTTGATTCTCAACGCCGCAAAATTTGGAATACAATTTTACAATATTATGTGACCTGAATTATGGACGAATTTTAATCAGATCATGTAATATTATATCGAAGACGAAGAAGTTTCTAATAAATTTGAAATAAAATATTCGTTGGTTACGATGTAAAAGGTCTATTAGAGGTAGCGCAGTTATTGTCTGATTTTACTGAATTTCGTGAATTTCTGGAAAATTTATTATTACCACTCAATTTTCAGTTAGTTCCGATAAAGGAGTTAACGTCTCAGCGAGGTACGTTTAGTAAAGAACCGAATTTGTCTGTTCATTAACTTGATCTGGCTTTTTTAAAGAAACCTTCAAAAACCGTAGTTCATAATACTTAAAATTTGTCGCAGTTATTTTTCTAGAGGAGAGATAGCCGGACATCACTCAACCGCAATTTTTTTTGTAAACTCATTAGTGGTTATGAGGTAAAAGGTTGACTCTGTTGACTTTTCAGCAAGGTCCCTGAACTTATGGATCGATTTAGTATGTTCAACTTAATTTAGATCTTTAAAGAAGTTTTCCTATACCGTATTGCATAATTCACAAAAATTTACGCAGTTACTCGGCTAGGCGATAGACAGATGAATATCACGTAACCATAATTTGTGTTACCATCACTCGTATCTTGGGTTTTATGGGATTTTGTAAAGAACTGAATAGAAATAATCATTTCCAGCTGTATGTTTCATGGAACCGACTGTGCTACGTTCGTCTATCTGTAATCACCATAACTTCGGTTATCTCAATTAAGTTATGTTAGAACTAGGGTAGTGGAATCTGGTTTCTGAATATATGACAAGCCAGATGAAGTTTGGGAACGGATGAAATCGGACCATGACTTCGGATACTCACATAGGCCTAATCAAAGGTGAAATTGTATGAATATAATTCGATTAGAAACCAATAAACCCCATCTTTGTTAAAAAATTTCTGCGAAAGAAAACATTAAAATAAATTAACTCACCGGGAACATATATTATATATAAGATAAAATGACAAACAATGAATGATTAATGCATCATATGTAGTACTTTGTGACTGCCTACTATTAATTTATCCTTATCCGGATTTTTAAACACTGTTCTATAAATGTTTAACGAGAGTAGACCCATCAAAATTAAGGGGGAATGGTATATTGCGTTCAATTGACCAGTTGTTAATAAAACATTAATTATACGCCATTTTAAATTGAAATGCTTTATTGTAACTCTATTATTGATATTAATCTTACAAGAATAGCTTGCACAAAAATGAATTTATTGTACTTGAAATAAATGGTCCCATATTTAAAACCAACTGTGCAAAGGAAAAAGACTGACTGTCCAATTTACTTATACTGTCATTTTTAATGGACGTTAGTTTCGTTTGGTTGGACTGCTATTTGGTAGATTTGTAGGTGTTTGTAAAATGGCATCACATTCTTTATTTAATTCAGCAAAATTTTTTGTAATTGTTTTATAATTTTTAGTATCATTGAATTTTTTACTATCATCATATACAGATTTCATGAGTTGTAATGTATTCTCTTCGAAGCATTGCGTAATACGACCCTTCAGCTGGTCTATTGGGTTTTTCGATAATGAATTGATAATATGATGTGACCGTATGAATATGTCATCAAATTGCTGTTGTTGAGATTTGTGCAGCAATGATCTAAAATTAGATAAATTCTATGGAACCTGGGGGCTTGTAAAAATTCTTGAAAATTCTTACCGTTTTTCCAAAGAATATTTACTTTGCGCTAATGTGGGTATTTCTTCTGGTTTGGTTATATTCGCCCCCATTCTTCAATTATAGTGTCCTTTTCTATTAAAATTAATTTTTGAATTTACGAAACGGTCGATGAACAAGAAATATTGGTTTTATTTTTATTCTAATAAAAAATTTCTTTTTGTCAACGAATTTGAATGCGTTATATAATGTCAAATGATATAAATTTGGAATCAATAATAAAAAGAATAATAATGATAGAATGATATTCAATTATGTTTGTCAAATTTTCAAATGGATGTTTTCATTTAGAAAGAATGATTGAGAACTCTATGTTTATTAAGATTTGTTTTTTTGTAAATTTGAGAAATGCTTCCATGGTTGTTTCGGATTGCTTCTGTGAAGTATACGAACAAAACCAGCACATGACATAGGCAGTCCCCGATAGCCTCGATGCAGCTACTGAGTATGCACATTATAATAACATATACTAAAATTAGGCATGAGACAGCTTGTATACCGAGAAACAGAAGCATACCAAGAGGTTTTGAGAATTTTACCAAACACGAAGTGCTAACACCTGGTTTTCTTTTAAAGGATATACTGGATAGTTTTTGTGCAGATAATTTTGTTTAGTATGTAATTTGAGATTAAGAGTATAAATACGAACAAATTTCAGGTATCTAAGAACCAATTACAATTATTTGACAATGAGTTCTACGACACTGAATACAAATCTCCTTTTTGTCCAAACATCTTGTGGCTAAAACTCTACATTCAGAGCAATATGTTATATCAATATATATTAAACATTTGCCATCCAGCATTTTAGTTTTTCTATTCAAGGCATTGGGATTGTTTGGGTACATATCTAAATAAAGAATATATTATTATGATTAGTTATGTTGGGCTGTTCAAAAAGAAATTAATGTTTTCACGTTTAGATGGTTCTGACCATATTTTTCAATGACTTCTGTGAACGCTATGATTTTTTTAATTTTGACATTTGTAAGCTGTCACCTTACCTTTGCTTTGATAGTCAAATTGCACTTTGTTCTGTTAACAATTGTTAGTTTGGCATCAGTTTTAATATGGAATAAAAAAATGAGCATTTTCAACATGTTTTGCTTTCTTATTTTCATAAAGGAAAAAATGTGTTAAAGCTACTAAACAGTTACGTGATGTGTATGGCGAAGAAGCCTTAAAAGCAGCACAGTACCGGAATTGGTTTGTCAAATTCCGTTCGGGAGATTTTTTAATCAAGGATGACCCACGGTGAGGTTAGCCAGATGAATATGATGATTTCGATATCAAGGTTTTAATCGGATCGTTAACTTATATATACCAAAATTAATCGTTACTGATCATATAAGATGTCTAGACTCGTAAAATAATATTTGGGTAGCACATGAATTGGAAGAAATTCATTTGGCAAAGCATATAAATGCATTTAATATTCATTTTAATCGAAATAAATACGATCTGTTATTGAAGTGAATCATCACGGGTGATGAAAAGTGGATTGCTTGCAATAACGTTAATCGAAAACGATCATGATTCAAGCATGATGAACCACCACAAACCACTTCAAAGGCTGATATTTACCAAAAGAAGATTTTAATGTCAATTTGGTGGGATTGGAAGGTTGTGGTATATTTTTAACTGCTGCCACGCAACCAAACGATCAATCCGAATGCCTACTGTGTAGAACTAGACAGCAGATGAGTCAAAAAGCCAGATTCTTCATGGCATACTACTGAAGTTTAGTATCGAAGCAAGTTCTGGACCTTTACCATTACACTGCAAAGTTTCATCAAAATCGGTCAATAATTTTGGGTACCTCCCATAGAACGTATACTACCGGTTTCATCAAAATCGGTCAATAATTTGGGGTACCTCCCATAGAACGTTTATTACCGGTTTAACGGAAATCAGTCATAATGCCAGGTGCGCCAGGTGCTACTGCAATTTAGTATAGAAGCAAGTGTGCGTCATTATCATGAGATTGTAATTTCAGCAAAATCTGTCAATAATGTTGCGGTGCTCCCATGGAGTCTTTATCCCGAATTCCTGGAAGTCCATAATTCTTTGCATGCAACTGATATTTAATATAAAAGCTAGTTTAGATCATGGCCATGACAAAGTGAAATATAGGCAAAATCGGTTTATAATTTCAGGTAGCTCTCTATTGAAAAAGATAATTTCATGATATTCAACTGGGTTTTCAATTCAAAGCTCACTGGAACATAATGCTTGTTGATCCCTAGTTCATATTATTTTAGAGCACCACAAAATATGCATTCTTTGCCCATCCCTTGGATTTTTATCACATTAACGCTTACATAATCCACAAACTCGTCGTGTTAAAATTCATATTTATCAAGTATTGTAAGAATATTTTATATGGTTAAGATATTACTGCTATCTTTTTGAGATATTGTATATACCGCACTGAAGACGAGGAACTTAGGACTATTCTGGTCTCTCAACTGTCCGTTGAGAATGGATCTGCTGACTCAGCAGCCCTGTGTGCCCTGTGTGCTTATTTTTTTTAATTTAATGTTCAGTTCCGGACAATTAACTTAAAAGATTTATAAATTATGAAATGTGAATTACTCTGATATATAAGATGTTTTATTGTGAAGAAATATAGAAATCCATTCAGTACTTTAAGCGTTAATTTTTGCGAGATTTATCAATTTGATACATCATGTCACCAGCTTAATATGAATTCATCTGCTTTTTTCTTAATTTATTCGAGAAATAGTCTAGAAAAAAATAAGCTTAAGATGATGCATATCAATACATAGAGTCCGTATTCACCATGCGTGGGAAAATCAATACAATCTATAGAAGTTGTCGAATATCTTGTATACATGGCTTTATTTAATTGGCCTATAATATGTTGAATTAACAATAACTTATTCCAATAATAATAATAACTTATTCCATTTAATTTATTATTATTTCGAATTAAAAGAAAATAAGATATAACATAAATTGTTTTTGCAAAGAACAGTCATTGGTTAGCTGTTATATCGCTTTCAGGATACATAAAAAGGACCAAGCATGATCTGAAGTTTATGACATAAGCATATTTTATATCAGATATGTGTTTCTTATATTATTTTGTATTGTTTGCAAATATTTTCACTAAAAGATTAAGATACATACTCTATTTTTACTTTCCTTTTTTAAACGCAGTCGGTATATAAAAACAAAATTTATATGTATCAGTATATATTCTATATATACAACAGCTGACTTTTAGAAAATGTCAATACTATTGACATATACATACACATTTATAAAATTATTTTAAATATACAGGCAACAAGTTGAGCAAAAAGCTTTTAGAAGTGTATAATCCGATGTACAATAGGGTAGTCTTTTCCGAACATAAACTAATGGAGTCTTCTATTTTAAAGAAATAATACCTCGCACAACTAAAAAAAAAATATAATTTTAAAAATTAACTGCAATCGAACGTAGATTACATTTTGACCGCGTATCCTGTTGGAAAAGCTAGAAAATAACAACAACCACAATTATGTATGAAAAAGCTTAACGAAGCAAATAAGAGAAAAGATGTATGTACACGGGAAAATTTTCGCACCATAAAGAAATGAAAACAATAGATACATTTTGAGCAAGCAGGATTAACAACTTGTTGGTTTTACTGTTTTCAATGCATTACATCAGTCGTACGCGCGCTGTAAACACGTTTTGAGTATTTTAAAGTAAATTTAATTTCTTTAAATTAAAACCATTCGTTGTGTATTTTCGTTATTCCAAAATTCAATTTAATAATTTGTATATTTGCTCCAAATAACAAAAAAACAAATCAATAAAAGTTCGATACAAAAACACGGATGTTCCAAAATTAAAAATACACAGAATTTGAATAAATATGAATTACATTTATTGGTTATTCTATCCTTTTTTTCATTTCATTTGATTGTGCCTACTATTAAAGCGAGTGTCCGTATATGTATAAAAATATACTGATAAACTTGAATTTAACACTCATTCTATTTAACACTCATTCTATTTAGATTTGCGACCCGACATATGTAGTTAATTTTAAATGTAATAGTTAATGTGTATAGCACCAACATTAAATCCATCAAAAGATTAATTTTTAACCAGAAATTCTTTTCGGATAACATTGTATGAATAATGAAATTGTTTTGGTGAAAAAAAAGAAAAAAAAAACGTATACAAATAGACTATAAAGTTGTAATTAGGTTCAAGGTCATTATACATTTTAGTATACGTTTCGTTCCAATATGCTAGAAACGGCGTTATATATTTTTTGTACTTCTCTCATTTACAAATCTTTATAAAATGGATTGTGCATTAATAAAATATTCATGTTAAAAAATTTTAAAATAATCTTGTTATACGTGCAACTCGTAATAATTTAAAATCTAATTCTTCAAAATATAGATTTCATATTTAAATACATAATTATTGTACATGCATTACAATGGAATGACAGATAAATATCATTGGGAACTAACTTTACAAATCGTTTTAATTTTCTGTATCAAGAGCAAATGTATGACTATGTTCTCAATAATCATTACTTGAATTTAGACATGATGATTATTTATGATGCAGATATAAAATATTTGTATTTTTGTTTGTGTTTTATGCTATTTAATTTCAATGATCAGATCAGATTTTAATGTTTTATGCTATTTAATGTCAATGATCAGATCATTCTGCCTTTGGGATTAACCATTTTTGTGAGCCTAAGCTAACCTTTGTTTTCTTAAATATTCCAAAGATCTCTTTTCAATTTTCGTTGGAATCGAAGTCTTTTTGCTAAGCCGAATATTTTGCTAATATTGCTAACAGATCCTCTCCAGCTTTAAGACCAATAAAACAGGGACGAGGTCTAAAAAATGGTGTTTTTTTGGATCTTCCTGGACCAAAAAGATTCCTTAGATTTTTAAAATGGTGTATATTTTAAGAAACTTAAATTTATCATAACGAAAACTTTTTTGAATTAAAACTGCAAAATCTTAATTAAATAATTATTAATTATATTACGCAATAATTTTTATATATAGCAAAAACTAAACTACCAGCGTCTTTACTAATTTTACTAAACTCTGTTCAGCGAACCATCTTAATTTTGTTCCCACCAAAAATATTGAAATACTTCTGCCAAAGTTTTAAATTTTTATTCATCAGTAAATTATTATTGATTACAAAAGTTCTTGTTTTAGCGGTGGGTCTTTCGTTATTCTCCAAAGGCCTCTTTTTTAATTTTCATTCAAATTGAAGACTTAATTCAATTTCTATTACCTCTGCTTTCCTGTGAGTTTTGGGAAACAATTCTATACCGAAGACCCAACACATTGTTTTGTTGTGCTCAGATTTTGAAAATGTTGTATATAAAAAATTTTTCGAATTAAAACAGCAAAATCATTTAAATGCCATAGGAGGTGAGAAAAACGCATTTTAAATAAAGAGAAAGAAGAAACTGAGAAAAACTTAAACATACGTAGAAACACATTTTTGTATGAGTTAAACGAAAAATATTATTATTAAATAAGATTAACTCCAATAGAGAAACTGAAATGAAATACCCTTAAAGAATTTAAATCACAGTCAAAACTTGTTCTTTATAAAATATATATTGAAAATGATCAAAAATGCTGGTAAACAAAAGATAATGTACTTATCGTTTTTAGATCAATATTTAGTTATTATAAAACATTTAAAATTCATTCCAAATAAAAAATTATTTTTATTATTGGTTTTCTAAAGAGCTGTCTTAGCCTAGGCGATGGATTTAGAATCAGAAGTGATGTTAATCACGTTGCGACGTCCATGTAATTCTCAATCTGCTCAGAAATATTATTACACACGCAGAGCTTATAGGAAAAAAACTGAGGATTGTCCCATATAATAACATACATATAAAATAATTTTGTTTGCTATTTTGTTAAAAAGGGTAATGCTGCTTCATACTTCATTTTGATAATGTTTTCGAATATTTGCTCTTATTGTTTACATCTGATCTTATGCAATTGAACAGACAATGCATTTATGTTTGTTTGCGAATCCTTTCATATTATTGTTTGCTTTTATGTAAGGTTTGAATTTATCAAAAGACATTTGTATTCACAAAACTTATCCAATTGTTATCTGATCACAACCGTAAACAGCATAAAATTTAATGTTATATGTACATTGGTATTTTTAAGATGCCCACCAGTCAAATTATTTTGGAATTGGCTGTGTTTCTAATCTTCAAAATATTTTTAACTAATTGCCAGAAGGCTGCACTGTAATATGCTATGAAATGTTCGGATACTAAGTCTTTGAATTATTAACAAGGAATTTAACGGAAATGAATTAAATATGAACAATTTTTAATTTCACAGTGGTAAGTTGGCTTTCTATCTCGCTGTGCCCATGCGCAGTCTAATGCGATTCTGTGGAATACACCTATGCATTTAAATTATGTTTTCAAACTTTCAATATACGTTTGAATTGGACCTAATCGCATATGAATTTTTACTGATGTTTTAAAACTTTCAATATATGTTTCAAATTTTATATATATGAATTTTGCAGTGTAGGGCCAATATGCTTTACATGAATATTTCAAAGGTCTTGGGACCTAATCGCCAATGCATTTTTACTGATGTTTAAATACTTTCAATAGATCTTGCAATTTTCATATGTATGAATTTTGCAGCGTTGAGTCAATATGCGTTACTCCAAGTTTACCAATGATTTCGCACATATTTTAAAATGTTTGGCAATAGTTTTGTTATATCGTCACAGAACAAAGCAAGGCTTATTATCGCAAAATCGCATGTCAGTGAGTCCTTCAGAGAGCAGTCTTATGTTTGATTGAAGTTTTGATACTAATCATAAATTTGTGTTATTGATCAGGACATTCGGGGTATATATAAAATTTAGTTTTTAGGAGAAGCATTTAACATTTCCAGACTTCATATTATAGTTTGAATTGAAAATTTTATAAGAAAATTTTAATAGATAGAATTTATTAGAAAGAAAAGCGAGATATGTCCATACTTAATCGAAAAAGTAAATAGAGCCACCACCATCTATCCGTGCTTTATGACAACGATTTCAGAATAATTTTAGAGATAAATAGAATTTTTTTTTCTCTAAGTAATCTAGTTTATTTTTAAGTTTCATGTATGTAGACCCACTTTACATTAAATATAATATTCAAAAAAATTTTTAAACTACATAGTGATTCTAAAATTTTTATCAAATTTATCCCAAATCGTCTTATTTTGAATTAATGTATATATGTATATAATATTTTTTAATTGTAAGTAAGAATTTAACGAATTTCTTATTTTTAGAAAGCAGAATGTAAGCAGTATTACAGAGACACTCGAACAGACAGACTATGAATAGCCAGATTAAGATCAAATCGGCTTGAAGTCTTTGAAAGATTCATATTTATTCTTTTTCGAACTCATTTATGTTTCCGAGCATTATATTTTGAAGTTTTGGTAATTGGGTTTCTGAAAATGGAATTATACATTAATTTCTACTCTGGTTAAACCGGAAATTCAGATAGAAACAATAAAAACTCTTCATTCAAATTGAACACATTTAAAATTATTCCTGATACGAACAATTTGAAACAAATTTGATATCTAATATTTAAATTAATTATTTTTACACTCACAATTTCCACGTTTAATAGAAACTTTAATGAATTATTATACAACCAATTTATTACGTCCAGAATGAGCCAAATAAACTAATTGCATTTCGGATTTTATTCATATGAATTGGAATAGTATATAATTATACATCATATTATTGAAAGTTACCACTCTCCTGTAAAGGTCTAAAAATCATTTTTAATATAAAATGACAATAATTTCGTGACGAGGTGTTAAATGGCTAAAGCAAACCGTTTTGTTGGTTGCTTGCCTTTTTAATTATTATCCTTACCTAAATTGAGGGTAGTTACATAATTTTTTTGTATACAGTGCCGATATATCCACTCGAATTTGTCGCAATTTCCTAAAAACTATGCCTGTCACTCACCCTAAAAAATTTGAAAAATTTGTCAGCACAATGAATTGCAACGAAAACAAACAATTTGATAAATTCGTTTTACAAAAGAGTTTGCTTTGTGTGTTAAAATTAAGTATTGTCATATTAATTGTTCATTCATTGCTGCAGCATGCGTATATTTATGCACTTCAGGGCTCTTCCCCCTATGAACGTATAATTGACAGATATGATTGTATTTAAGTTATTCTTCGGTAATGGCAATTCGTTCCATGTGCTTAATTTTATTTAATCCATCTAAAAGTTTTTCTATGATACGGAATTCAATTGAATTACAGTTGATATTATACATTGTATTGTCTTTAGAGCATTTCTCTGTATCAATAAACAAATTGCTTTCTCTAACATAAATTTTAAATATTATTTCATTTCATTTAATGCCACCACTTTCGTGCCATCTATGTTATGGGAGTGGCTGAAAATGGATATTTTGCCATATTGTCTATTCTTTTTTAAAGGTGAATGAAAGTCCATTTTGTTTAATTTTAATTTTTTTCTTACTATCATAAAAACAGGCACTTATATTAAAGATTTAAAATCTTTAATGCTTTGATTATTTTAGATACATTCCATGAATAATTAATAAGTATTTAAATGATTTCAATTTAAAAATTTAAAACAGTTTTAAATATGAAACACTTATATAACAAAAATCGAAATAAAAATATATTTATATATCAAACAAAAACATCCCTGGTATGTTATAAACGAAAAAAAAAAAATCTAATTATAATTTTGAATTATCGAGGCTATTTTGCAGTTTCGTTTTCTAGAATATTTAATGCCTTATTTTTCTTACTGTTCCATAAAAGAATAATAAAATTAAGGCATACTAGCGAAATAAAAATATATAATATAAAAAAAAAAACGTATGTTTTCTGAAAATTCAAGTTCTTAATAACGTAAAACTTAAAGTGGCTAATTATCCTCATTCGACATGAGTGGTCTGGGGCCAGCCGCATGTTGGTTAGCTCACAAACGTATAGAATCATGGTCACGTATGGCAAAAGAACGCGTTGGTGCTGTTCGCAGAGTTACTCTTGACCGCAATGTAGATGAAATCTGTCCAACAAACGTAGCATCGTCCACAACACCGCCACTTCCAATCACACCTCCGCCATCGGCATCATCGATCACATCAACGAATAGTGGCAATGGAAGTGTTTCAGCTAGCGACAGTTATGATATATCACTGGACTCAGAGGTTCCTATTGAAACCATTATATTATAAAATATTATTTATATTAATACATTATTGAATACTTATTACTTCTCTAATGTTTTTCTTCCGAGCACAGGATCCGAATAATGCCAAAGAATCTGAAGAATTTCAGGCAAATGCAAGAATGGGATCTCCTAATGCTATTAACGCAGATATATTACGCGCGCCAGCTGAAGTCATTAATAATCCATCACATATATATCATCAGAGTCGATCATTTCAGCCACGTCTACAACGAACACCATCTATATCCAGTCAAAGCAGTATTGATAGCACACCTCTTAGACATTCTGTAAGTAAATTTATAAATTTTCAAGTTAAAAAGTTTAACAATAAGCATACACCAATTCAAAGTATCACCGTGGCTCATCGCCCCAAATTCGCACTTTCGGCCCAGATGGTCGCAGCTCATTCACAAGCGAGCAGGGCTATCCACAGCACATCATCTCTAAAAACGTAAATAATATTATTTATTTGCTAACTCTCGATTAATTTTTTACACTCAGTTAGCTCGTTCTCCAAGTCCGATGCGTACGATCTCATTAGATGTACGTTGCAGCAGCCCATTATGTGGGGATGCCATGAGCACACCGAGTCCTTCACAAGCAAACCTAAACACTTTGGCAAGTGGTTCCAACTTTAATGCAACTAAAAGTTTTTCATCCGGCAACCATTGTATGCCACCGCTTTTAATGCCTACACGACCACAGTCGGTCTCTGATTCGATATTAGGTCCAGCTTCCCCGATAGGTGTACTGCAACCTGATCTTTATCGCGTTCAAGATGGCCCTATTTATTTGACAGCACCAAAATCCAACTCTTCATTGGGTCGGCTTCATTTACGAATTAAATATGACTATCATTTGTGTGACTTGACAGTACATTTGATTGAAGCTCATAATTTATGTCATATTGAAGAAGGCGGATTTCGTGACCCATATGTGCGATTAATGCTTATGCCGGAAGTTGATAATCGTAAACGTCAAACCCATATTTATCGTGGCGAATCAAATCCGTATTTCAATCAACATTTTAAATTTCCCGTTTCTCGCGATCAACTTCAGGGAAAAGAATTAATTTTAGAGGTTTTGGA
Source organism: Cirrula hians (assembly GCA_001015075.1). Lineage (NCBI taxonomy): Eukaryota > Metazoa > Arthropoda > Insecta > Diptera > Ephydridae > Cirrula > Cirrula hians. The sequence goes on from JXOS01107930.1 coordinate 12,288, forward strand.
CTATGATCGTTACTCAGATAATGATATCGTCGGAGAGGTTCGTGTACCAGTTTATGAATTAGATCTTTCTAAACCTGTTGAAGTAAGTATGATATCAATTATTATTTCATTTAATTTTAAAGAAATGCTTGTTTTATAAAGATATGGGGTGACTTATTACGCATAAAGAAACCACAAGAGAATCGCCCGGAATTACTTTGCTCNTTTAATTTTAAAGAAATGCTTGTTTCATAAAGATATGGGGTGACTTATTACGCATAAAGAAACCACAAGAGAATCGCCCGGAATTACTTTGCTCGTTAAATTATCTGCCTCAAGCTGAAAGGTTGACAATTGTCATAATGAAGGGAAAAAATTTGGATACGCAACAACAACCATACATAAAGGTAAAGGAACAACTACGAAATAGGCAGAAATTTTTCAATTAATTTTATTATTTACTTACTTTTTTTTACTTTTATTTTTGCCGTGTTGCAATTTAGATTTATCTGATTCAAAACGGCAAACGTGTTAAAAAAAAGAAAACTACGATAAGTAAATCAGATGATCCTGTTAATCCCATTTGGAATGAAGCATTTACATTCAACATCCCATCAAATGCAATACACAATTCTGCTCTCGAAGTAAGTATTATATCATTTAATTAAATTCCAAAAATTTAAGTAAAGGCATAAGAAACTAGTCGAATTTATAATTCCGTTTCATCAATCTTTTTGCTATGTTTTCTACGCTCTTCTAAGCTCCGTTCAATTCATGATATAGCTACCAAAAAAATTAATCGATTAGATTCATTTGATTATAAATCCAACTGTTTTCTGCAGTAAAACAAGCCTTGTTACAATATTATTACAATATTGAGGTAGACCGAATAAATTTGGTTTCTGAACATATTTTGTAAAAACCGTTGTCAAGTTCATGAACGGGTAAAAACGGTCCTTAACTNTTGTCAAGTTCATGAACGGGTAAAAACGGTCCTTAACTTGGCATAAATCCCATAGAACTATTACTTCCGGTTTTACCTGAACCTAGCATAAATGCCACGTTTTTCGTCGCAACGTACTGAAATTTGATAAGGAAAAATTTTTGGGTTATTGGTATAATGTTTCACAATTTGAGCAATACTAGTCCATAACATGGAATTCCCTCCTATAGAACGGTTACTCCCGATATCACGGTTATTAATAAAACTGATCTGCCACCGGAACGTTCTTAAATTTGGTATTTATACGTTGTTACGCAATTTTCATAGGTTTCAATAATGTGAACGAAAACTTTAGATATTTTTGGGTGCTCGCTTAAAAATTTTATGTCTGATTTCATTGAAATTACTACATTTGTCAGTTCTTTCATCGGAAGTTATTGAAATGTCATATTACTGCAATCTTTTGGTGCTCTCGTAAAACTACTTACTGTAGGGTAGTATGTATTCGGTTCTCCAGAGTATAACATCTAACCTGTTTCATTTTAAAACTGGATTTCACGTGTAAGTGTATGGGATAAAACAATAGTAATGCAATATTTATGCCCTATTGGTTACGTCCAATTCACTGTTAGGTACTTAACTACTCCTTCATTATATGACAAGTGGTGAGCAGTTTTTAAGGAGCATCGTTCTAGCGTTTCATAATCTACAAATAAACGAAATACTTCAAATAAGAAGTCATATTGACAATTTCGTTATGTAATAAGATTTTAGGCGTTATATTTAGTTCAATTCAAAATAACATGTTTTTTAAATATTCCCTAATCTGTTTCAGTGAAGAAATAATCTGTTATGTTTAAATCTCCACGTTGAATTTTTCATATTGTCAAGAAAAATTCAAACACAAGGTAAATTAATGTTAACCCTTGCATTTTGTTTTAAATTCTTTGTGCAATTCCCATTTAAAAATATTACGAAATTTTCAATAATTCATATTAAATGAAAATTATACTTCCTATTACATAATCCAATCAAAACGTTAAAGCCAATTTCTTTGTTGTACGCACAAACTTAATTAAACGGTCTCACATTTCAAAATGCCTCATTTTTACTAATTTGCTTATACATCGTTTTTAATGTGAATTACGAATTCAAGTACCTTGTGAACATCCTACTTGTATGTTGATATTTGCGTTGTTGGCTTTAGAAAAATCTTGTGTGTAAATATTATTATTTTCTGAGAATTAAAATTTTATTCATTAAAATCAAATAATTTTTTTCAGATTTATCTAATAAGTACAGGTAGCGATAAAAATGAAATCGGAAGCGTTGGTTTGGGGCCACAAGAAAATGGAACTGGATGTCAACATTGGCATGATATGATTAATAATGCACGAAATCCAACCGCCATGTGGCACTTCATTCG
>JXOS01108324.1:0-19514 GCA_001015075.1 Cirrula hians
ATGCAAAAGAAAAAAATGCTGTTTCACCAAGAAAATGCACCGTGTCCCAAGTCATTTGTAACGATGGCCAAATTGCATGAATTACACTTCGTCAATTTTTGCGCAAAAAATATGTGTTTCTTAGTAAGCCTCGGGACTTATTGAGTGATGTGTTATTCATACGCAATCATTGTCGTAATTTTTTTTTTTTTTAATATTCTGAAAATACCTTTGTGAGCTTATGAAATGAAATTCAAGAATTAATGTTTATTTACAAGGACTAACTATTGAAAACACAGAGTTTCACTTAATAGCGCTAGAAACCTAGCCACTGTTGCCACCTATCCTACCTCCAGAGCATGCAGTGCTATCCTTTCCGCTTCAAATCTTTGAGAGACTAGCGCAGCTCAGGATGGTCTAAGCCATTTGACAAAGAAATACTAAGCTTGTGATCTGGTTTAAAGTGTCTGCTGCAAGTCGTTTAGAAATCCAATATTGTCCTGACATGGAAGTTTTGAGGTAAAATAAAACTATTCAGGCATTTAGTGGCATTTACTTTCCTCAATAGAGATCTATTAACTTTTTCAAATTTCTGTTTGTGCTTGTTCAATTGTATTATTATGTTTTTGTGATGTGATATGATGCTACCCTCGACTAAAGTGTACTATTTAAATCACCTTCACGCTGCCTATCGCAACAACGAATTTCAAGACGCAGCACGGAATTGAGGTGCCTTTCGTCTTCAAACAGCGTGCGCTGCATTGTATTCCGATACAGTTCGTATATATATATATATATATATATATACATTTTGGCGAAGAAGTGCGTGAAGTTTTGTATTGTTTATCAAATTTTTTCTAAGATAATCAGTGATTTCTCTCAGTCCACGAAGCAAAATAATATTTTGGGAAAGAGAGTGGGAACGCCTCTGTTTCTTGAGTCTTAGCAATTTCCGTAAATATTATACATTGATTCGGTATTAGGAATGACTAAAATTATAAAAAATATATGGCAATTATAGAGAAATGATGATACTCATTTAAATAATAACATTTAAAATGGTAATACTGCAAATAATAATGATGATGATAATTAGGTATAAAAGGGATGAAATGGTAGGAAATGACCTCACAAAACTAGTCAGAGTTTCACTTTAAAAAAGCGTAAAAATTCATCAGCAAAACCCAATTTCCGTAACTTTCGAAGCTATAGCTGACCATGTTGGGTACTCGAAATTATGGATTGATTGCATACAAAATGTAGTTTGTTACTACAAATTAGCTACGGTTTAACACCAAATTTCTTGAGCATGTGATGAAACTCCTGCCATTCACCCTTATTTACGTGAAATCGAAAGAAAACTCACTACCAGATGTTCCCTACGTTATTGAAGCATAATCTTGTAAAATATTGTAACACTGATTAAAATGTGGTCCCATACCAAATTTTAGTAGTAAATTACGAAACAACGCGGATTCATGAGTATTTTCATGAAGTTAAGCGAGTTATCTGAAGCTATAGACAGATTTTACTAAAATTGTCAAAAGTTATTGCAATAACCCAAAAATGCTGCCATACCAAAATTCAATTTAATGCAATGAAACGACTGGCTATTTTACTGATTTCCATGAAATCTGGAGTAAGAGTTCTATGTGAGGTACCCGAATTTATTCACCAATTTTCGCCGTTCAGGAACTTGACCTTGGAAATACTATTAAAGTCGATTAGAACATTAGTTCAAAAATGTCAGTCCATTATCAGGGCCACTACATCCGTTGAAATCTCTAGTAATCAAGGGCTTCCAATGAGATAATTTTGTCAAATATACGTGGAATTTCAATTTGGCAATGCATTGAGTCTTCAATGGATGTCCCTTACTCTCAAAATGTCTAATTGAAGCTATATAAGAAGAAATGCTAGTGAATATAACGTAGAACAAACAATATCTCACTCCTCGCAAAAATTCTGCTTATTCTCTCGTGGAAGTTTCAGCGCTCCAACGCAAACACAATGATTGTTGAATTGCCTTGCAACAAGAATGGTTACCTACATTAACAACATAATCCTAAGCCGTTGCTACTATCCGGCGATTTAGAAAATATCATATAAGATATCAATCGTACCACTAAAAAATCCGAAAAAATTTTAGATACCCAAGTACTGCCACTCCAGTTTTTAGTTTTTAAGCTTAGGTTTTGGACAAAGTATGACAGCAGAGTGTCGTCTACAAAATCGGGAAGTATTCGCCTTGCAATACTCATAAAATTTCATTGAAATCTCTCTAATCGGTAATTTGTAGTGATTACAAAGACTCTTTGATATTTGATTACACTATTAAGTCCCCACAGTATTGCCCTGGGTCCATGTTCCATAAATTTGATTAAACTCTATTAAATCATTCCCAATCAATATCCTCCGCATATATCCCAGGACAAAATCTTAAATATATTGAAATCAGATAGACCCTACTGGTGCATCTATGTTAACGAAAGCCATAGCCGTACCCGAAAATTTACATTGGGGAAAGATACATGACTCTCCATAAAATTTAATGCATTTCCAAGTCCCTCCAAAAGGACAATGTTATTCGACATGCACAATATAGTATTAATGTGGACTTTTCCTTCATAGGAGCCTGAATTCACGCTACCATATTAAGTAAGATAGTTTATTTTTAAAAACTAGATGCTATAACGGGAATATAAACTTCTTTTTTACAAAAAACTTAAAAATTAAAACGATTTAGGGTAGTGCCCAAGCGAGAGTCAGCGTTCTCTGGGAGGTCCCCGAAATTTTCGCCCGATTTTGCTGAAATTGTACAATGCTATGGTAAAAACTCAAAAATACTTCTATATCAATACCATGTGATGAAAAGATTAGTTTTTTATGCTTATTGGGACCATTCACAAATTTGACCTTAAGTTTTACAAAATATGTTAAGAAAGCAAATTACATTAATCTATCTCAAAACTACTCACGTTATCGAGGTCGCAGATAGACGGACAGACAGACAGAACATCGATCGAATTATTTTGAAGAAACGAATAGACTGAATAGACTGAAAAGTATAAAAATTCGATTGTGCCATGAGCGTCTGTCTGTGGTGTGATTCTTTTTGTAAATGGAACGATGCAGCTGGTACTCTGCATTTGGTATTGCCCGACCAATAGATGTAATTGTAAATGAAAGTCGGAACTAAGCTAAAAATAAAAATTCGATTGTGCCATGTGCGTCTGTCTGTGGGCTGATTCTTTTTGTAAATGGAACGATACAGCTGGTACTCGGCATTTGGTATTGCCCGACCAATAGCTGTAATTGTAAATGAAAGTCTGAACTAAGCTTCTAAAATCAAAAGGTTTTTTTCGTAACTTCAAAAATTCGCCAATATGCGTAAGGTCTTATTAAAACCGTATTGGAAATACACTAAATTTGACCTCGGCCAATTTAACGTTTGAAACAACTATGCAAATCGTTAATCATCTCCCTCATTCACTCTTTAGAATTTGACAACTTGATATTGCAGTACTAAAATTTATCCATAATTCATAAAAATTGATCTAATCAGCTTTCTGATCGAGATAATAGAACATATTCAGAACATAAAAGCAACAGGTTAGCCCTAACCAAGGCAAAAGTATTACAACATATGCCTCCAAATTCCTTAGCTTACTTTGCATTCCTTTCACATTGGGTTATCGTATTGCCCAATATCACCCTTGATTATTTTCTCTTTACTCTCTCTATTTCTCTTAACAGTCAGTGAATTTCACTTTTACATTAAAAAATATTATGTGTAGGCCTATAAACCTCAGTCTTATTCAAATGTCCAACTCGAACCAATCCCAATACTTGGCTTTGCACCATTTCGTCAAACTATTCTGAAAGGAGCGCGTTAACAAGTGCAGAGATGTTCTTGAGCATTTTTTTTATGAGATTTTCATCAAAATTCTATACTTAGGCTATAAATTCACAAACAGTTATAAAAAAAGAAAAAAGAGATATAAAAAAAATAAACAAGAGAGAAGGGTTGAGTTGAAGCTCACTAAAATGAAGTTCCCAATGGGCAGCAACTCTCTCCTAGCAGTCATCAACAATTGCGAAAATTAGTATAGGGGAAAGGATATTAGGCAAAGCTATATAAAAATCGTGCATCAATATAGCCAAAGAGTGCCCAAGCGTATTTTTTTTTGCGGAGTACAATCAAATGAAAGCAAACTTGAGCCTACATCAACGAATAAGCTCTGTGACGAATCCAAATCTCCAAGACCTAGTTTGATAGATGTGTGCACTGTTAGTTTAGTAAGAAGTTGAAGTTCATCAAACTTTCCTATAAAAACTAGATTACACAAGAAGGTGTAATAATCGGTAAAACCTGACTATAGTCATTCATCGTTTAATAACGAAAGATCTTATAAGACTTGATTATATATTAATATATATTAATTAGCTTATTTATTCGTTTTACTAGGTGGTAAATCTAAACGCTATTTACCGGAAGTTTTAAACAAATTTTGTTCAAATCGTAGTATATTATAGCAATGACACAAAAATGCCTCCTTACCCAATTTCAGTATGAAATAAAACAATTAGCTTTTTTGGTAAAAGATACGGACGAAATACCGATTGTGTCCTTTCAAAACGCTGACTATTAGAAATGTATGTACAGAAACCGAATTGCATTACTCCAAAAATTACTTGATGTATCGTGTTTTGTATATCCATTTTCTTTTTGAGTATATGCACATTATAGTTTGGACTATATAGTTTTCACAAGTCTATAATATCCCCAGTGTATGACTGATGCCTATAATAAGGATTCATTATGGAAATTAATTGTTTTTTGTGGCTTTGGAATTAATCTATCAATTTTGTAAATTCGGTTGACTAAGGGTACTCAAAATGTGGATTGGATCAGAACCAAATTCAAACTTCGATTCAAAAGTATTGCAATGTTGTCATAAACTCCTAATCAATTGAGGACGTCTGCTGGCAAATGATACTGTGGGGTCCTATTCCCTAGCCTACTCGTATGCATATTAGTTAGTTACTCCCGAAGGTCAGTCTTTTAGATAAGCTCGCTGCTAAGCTAAGGATGTGGTAGTAGAAACAAAAACTCTGTATATGATTGATTATGCCATAGATGAGCTGGAGAAGAACTTCAACTCCCTGTTGTGCCTACCACTTCAAGCCAACGGTATCAGTGCATTACTTTATTTTTTGCTTATCTGTAACTTTTTGTTTTTTTCTTCTTCTAAAAGGACTTCGTGACTTAATATTGTTAAAACGCATGTATAATCTTCCAAATATTTAAATTTTTTATTTCTTTTCTGAATTTCTAATCAAAAACGAAAAAAAAATCTTGACCTATTCATAGGGGAACGGCTTTTGTAATTTTTACAATAGTAAAAATTCAATATCCAAAAGTGGACAAAAATTAGAGGTACTTCCTATATACCTATTTGGTCAGAAAATTGGGTTTAAGGAAAATTTGGACAGAAAAATTAAACAAGTTCAACGACATTTGATTATTGAGTTATTATAATTATGATCAATGTGTCTACCAAAAATGAACAAGATTCAATGAAATGCGGAGATACCTGCAATACACCTATGTGATAGGAAGAAAAGGCTCTGAGCAAATATAAATAGAACAATTATTCTTAATATGTTGGGAGGGACGTACATCTCACTGTCAGCCTAAGCCGACTGAAACATACTTATTTTTTTTTTTTCCTTTTTGTTTCTTTATTGTTACTAACATGTATGCTAAAATAAGAGAAACAGGTATTGTTTGTGTGATATTTAAATTATTTTACACAGAGCAAGTTATTTTCGTCATTCATTTAATTCAATTATATATTTTTTTCTTTTTTTTCAAATCGTTTATTATGCAAATTTAAAAAAATTCGGGTTGGTGCCGCACACAAAGTAACGGAATAGGAAGTTTCTATATTTTCATCAATAACGAAATTTCATTGAATCTAATTAATGATTGCGGCTAATTTTGCTTACAAATCTTTATTAGGACCACATAGGTGTGCTGAAAATGCATGTGCCTTATCCAATCATCCCCTTTTCTAGATTACGTTTGGCTATGACTACTGACTTCATTACGAAATTGAAAAATTTCAAGTCTTAGGTCTGCACTAAAGTAAAGGCCCCAATTTTAAGTAAGGCGATTTCTTGAGATACCCGAAATATTGATCGATTTTAAACCAATCTAAAACTTGGATCTAATATGTTTCCATAGAATATGTGTTCAAAATTTCGTTAATCGGTCGGGTGGCTGGTAAGACGGATATAGATAGATGGATTCCTGTGATGATGCTGATCATATCGGTATACATTTTCATAAATTCGCGATAAATCGTTCTGGGTGTTACAATCGTGTGACCAAAACTAGTATGAACCTTCGCAAGTTTATTGGCGACGTATAAAATAAGGAAGCTTCTTCATTGATTGAGAAGGGTTATTTATATACTTGAAACAAGCTTCTGAAAATAAACAAAATTGTATTATATTTAAACAGATTTACCTGCAATTTTCAATTTTACTAGCTAGTCGTTATTGGAATCGCATAAGTTCTTAGTTCATAACAATTTTTTTCTAAAAATTCAAAGAAAAGAAATAATAACTTTTCGAACCCGAGAATGTCAGAATTTGCAAAGAATGTTTAGGTAGAAGTCCAGGTAAGCACATTGGTGGGGTTTAAGATGTCGTGCATTTTCATCGGTCGTCGTTGAAATTTTTTTGAAGTGTGTCTTCCATTACCTTTGTGAAAAGTAAAATATATTAGAATCTGTCATAAAGAAGAGTTGGAAAACTTATATTTAAATGTATTTTTCTTAGACTCAGGTCCAGGCCTTCCTCAAAAGTAACCCAAACTTCATATTCTAAACTTCATCTATGGCAATTATTTTTTTAACTTGAATTTTCAGAATAAGTTTTTTTTTACGATACAGGTCCTGTGCTTCATATGAGGTACCCGAAATTAAAGTCCAACTGGACCTATTTTAATCAAAGAATTATCTTATTTCATAAAATTCTTTAATCCGGCATTTTAGTGATTAATCGCATCGCGTTTATGTTCATTTCATTAAAAAAGGACTATAGAAAGTACCCATAGATTCCAGATTCCACAGAAAATCGGAAATTAAATGAATATATCAAAATATTACAGGATTACAATTAATATTTGTGAAACAACTGGCCAATGCACTAATATAAAAGGAGCACTTAGAAATGATTGCCTCATTTGGGTAAGATTGCTGAATGTTATGGCAATTACGAAAGACTGTGAGAAGTACCATGCGTTTATGAGTATTTAAATGAAGTCCTGGAGAAACGATCTAGGATTCACACGCATTTATTGTATACTGTTATAGCAATTACCTGAAAATACTTCTCCAATGAAATTTGATAGCATCCAATAAATAACCCGACTTTAACTCTCAATTCCATGGTACCGGGAGTAAACATTCTATATGATACCTTCATTTGATACCCAATGTTATTCACCTGTTTGGATTCAATTGAAGAATAATATAGCGAACACCCCAAATGCTGCCATATCAAATTTCAGTAGCAGGCGATGAAACACCAGGCCTTTACGTTAATTTCCGTGCAATGGAGGTAAACGTTCTATGGAAGGTATATGAAGTTATTGGACGATTTTGTGGAATTTGCAGAATAAAATGACGGGTAAAAATGTCCTTAACTTAGGAGATCTACCATAGACGAAACCCACAAAAATGTACTCAAAAAGTGTCTGTAGCTCCTTTATTTCTATAAATATATACCATAAATGCTGCTCAGATACTAAAAATTTAAATATAATTTTTATATCAGAGAAAGCAATTTAAAAATGCGATTTTTTTTTTGTGTTCAAGAAAGAGGATCAACTCTCAATGTTGATAATAAATAAACATTATTAAATTAAATTGGAAACGCAACAAATCAAATGTTTTATCATCACAATAACAAACAATTATGAAAGTAACGGTCGGCTAAGGCCGACAGCGAAAAACACGTCGCTCCTAAATTGTTAAGTCCCGAAATGTCACAATATGAATAAAACACTTTTTTTAATTAAATCAATTTCAAATTGGCATAGGAATGCAAGTATATAAAATTATATCCCATAACTAAAAAAACCGAACTTCTTATATTTTCCAAATGTGAGCAAAATTCGTTCTTAACTTTGGGCATCTCCCCTAAAATGTTAGATACTTCACATAGGTTTTTCATCCTCGATTTTATTTAAATTGAATATTGCTGTAATATTTTGATGCTCTTATCAAGTGATTGGATGATGGGTATTATGAAAATCGTTCTTGTATATTTCTGGCACGGATCCGTTCGAGAAATTTTTCAGTCGAAGCGAACCACGTTCAAGTCGGTCTAGTGAATTCGTGATGACGATACCACCAATTTAATCAAATTGGATGGTCATGTAGCTGCGCGTGAGATTGGAGAGAAGTTAAATATGCCCAAATCAACCGTTGATGATCATATAACACGTAGTTCACTCGTAAGAAATCTTGATATTCTTTAAGAAATTCATTTTACATTGTATAAATACTTGTTCGTTAAATCTTAAACGCAATGAATTCGATGAATTCGCAATGAAATTCGAATTTTTGAAGTGAATATTGTTTCGAATAACATCAATCAGAAACGATCATAGTCCAAGCGTGACGGAACGCCACAAACCACTTCAAAGGCTGATGTTCATAAATGATAATTTTGTTTTCCGTCTGATGGGAAGGGTGTGGTTTATTTTGAACTAAAAAACTAACCTGACCTTGCACCGTCAGTTTACCATTTATTTCGATCTTTGCAGAACTATTTAGATGGTAAAAGGAAACATAAATTCGCACTTGGTTCAGTATTTTGCTGACTCAAACTAGAACTTCCACGAGCGCGGAATCATGAAGTTGCCAGAAAGATGCAAAAAGATCTTTGATCAAAATAGAAAATATATCACTGGTATAGTGTTCATTCTCTGTATTAAAAATAAATATCTATATATAAATAATCTTGAAATTGCAGGAAAATTTAGCTCATTTCTTTTCGGACCACCCAATAGCATTGTGATTCGATTTTGAGAACGGTAAACACAGTATTATTTACTAGAATTACATTTTTCTTTTGTAAGCTCAAGTTACTTGACAATTGGCAATACGAGTTCTAGAAAGGTAAAAATCTCAACGAACTTTTTGGAATTTTTTCCAACTGCCTTTGGATGAGCCTGAGCCAAGGGCTGCAAGTGAATATACCCTGCAATAATGCACTTTGCATTAGACAGGTAAAAAAAATCTGCTCTTTGATAGGCCACAAGCAAAGATAAGGAATCTTCAAAATTTATTTACCTTCGATGCATACAAAGCGACATTAGTTGAATGAGTTCGGATAACGAGTTGTATTAAAAACATTCGAATACCTTCATAATTTTTTTGTGCCTGCATTGACAGAAATTTTGTTTTTAATTGTTGTTCTTGAGCTGTGCGCAAGGAAAAAACAGATAAAACCTACAAAATTTTTAAGTTTTAATACACGTCGCCAGTGAAATTCATTCATTCATTGAAAGTCATTGTTGATTAGCACCTTAAATAGCATAANAAATTTACTTTGTATATTACGTTTTGAATGCATATTAGGACGTAGGAACATAATTTCGTTTATATTGTCTGGATTAGTTACAATTAATCATCTGAATCAATCGAATCAATTTTTCTGCTTTGAAATTTCTATCATTTCGGACAGTTCTCTCAGTAGCCGTGCTCCTCATTGGAATACTAAATATTTTGGAGCTCGTTTTAAATAATGATGGAAACAAATATTTGTGAATATTCCACCAAAAATAAGCAATGGAAAATGAGTGTGTATATGAATTAGAATATTAGAATACACTATTATTAATTGCTCAATTCCTTCATTATTGTAATCAATTTGATGGATTTCTATGCAGCGAAATCATCAATAGATTTTACAATGAAATTTACCAAGCATTATGACGGAAATGTTTGTATAGCTTGTAAATAATATATAAGCAAATATAACCTGCCCATTTAAAAAAAAAATTCTGATAAAATAATTTTTCGTAACTTTTATCCACATGTGCCCAGTACCTCGGATTGTCAAATTGTGAATAATGCAGACTTCCATAATCGTTGACGTCATTGTTGATTAGCACCTTAAATAGCATAAACTTATAGACAACATTCAAAATATAATAGAAAGTGCGTCATGTACGGTTCAGGATTCGAGAAATTGCAGTACGTCTGCAGATATTGAGGTGGTTCACCATTCTTGTGTAGGAACCTTCGATTCTACATTACTGCATGGGAAATAGTATTTTAAAATTATTGGAAACTAAGGATGAGCATTTAAATAACAGAAGTCTCTTCAAATTAACTACGCTTTCCGAATTTTTTAACATTTTCGATTACAGGCAACCGATCGATCATCATCATGAGAAAAGATCACGGCAAAAGGACAGGTGCAAGATACCTGGCAATTTGATATTATTGACCGCATATTTTCTGACTGTGCGATATTGAAATATTACTCAAACTTTGACTATGGCGACATTACGTCGTTAGAAAGCGACAAATATCAGCCGTTAAACAACCGAAATGTATAAATGTACAATTCGGTTACTAATTTTCGGTTACTAATGACCTATTGGAAAACGTTGATTTAATGGAATACAAGATAGACTTGCATACATTATACCCATGAATCATTCATTTGATGGCACCAGCAAAAATTTTCAGCTATCCCATATTCCAGAACCTTCCGAAAAGTTGAGTCATTACAGTAACGGGTCATAAGTACAAATCTGCACTAAGTTCAGTGAGTTGTCGTTTTGTTGCTGTACACTTATACATGTCGCCACTATGCAGCTCAGTTATTGCATCATTTTTTTGTGTGTAAATTATGCATTTTCAATTAGTCTGTACCACGAACGTAATGCACAATTCTACGGAAAGAATCAAAACAAAGGGAAAAATTATACGTATAGTCATTTTATGGTTGAAGGCTTAGCTTAAAGTACAGTTTACCCAAATTTAAGGACTCCTCTATTCAGAAACTAAAGAAGGCGTTCATGAACAAAGATGGAATAAGTCAATCCGAAGCCGCTCCTTTGTTCTAATGCTCCTAGCCATATGTCTGCAAAACGTTGAAGAAACTTAATATTAAAGCCAAAAAGAAGCAGCGTTGGCCTGGATACACTGTAGAGCGGATAAGGCAAGTTAAGCCTCAGTGTTTGTGGATGTCGACGCCACGAATTCTAGTTTACAATGTTGATTACACAAATAATGCCTCGTTATCGCTTCCTGATGTAAAATATAAATTTAAAAAGAAATTTGAGCCGAAGGTCATGCTCTAAATAGCAGTTTCGGATAAGGGCATTTCAAAGTCTAACAAAACTACGACGAGTTTTTATACATGAAGAGAACCATGAAGTTAATTGTCATTTTAATTTTTACCATAATGTAGCTTTTCTAAATTATAGAGCTCAACTTTGTATTTAAAAAAAAATTTTTTTTTGTTTTGGTAAGATTAAGTAAGTACAGTTATGACCCGGTAAAACTTTGTGTAAAACGCTTGTGATATATATCCAATTTCACTCAACTTGAAGAAGGTTATGGGATTAAAGTAAACTCGCCTAAATTCTTAATTTCAGGGGCATGCCATAAAACACTTAGGTCTCCCCAATTTTGTATCGAATTTGTTGAAATTTGCCAATAACAAGGCAATGAACCAAAATGCTTCCCTACAAAATTTTCCTACCAAAATGCATTGAAACGCCTGACTTTTGTACGGGAAATTCGGCAGTAAATATTGTATGGGAGCTACCCGAATTCGTTAAAATGTCGTGGCCATGACGCAAGAATGTTTCCACGCCATATCTTAGTAGTATGATGGCTTTTTTACTGATTTCCGTTGAATCCGAAATTTTTTTGTTATATTTATTAATGACTACATAATGTTTTCAAAAACCCAACAGTCGTTTATGATTAATTTTAATATCAACAGTTGTACTGAACAGATAAGAAAAAAGAGGGAAATACATTGATCTAAATTACATTCGAAAATTAATAGTACAAAAGTGTTCATTGAAAATCTCAATGAAAATCTCATCAGAAATCTCGACATTCGGANCAAAAGTGTTCATTGAAAATCTCATTGAAAATCTCATCAGATATCTCGACATTCGGATAGGAAGAGAATGTCTAGTGGTTCTATTAGGTACAGAGAGGAATTCTTGCAAGTAGGAGAGGGCTGCCCACTGTTCCATTTGAAACTTAAAAAACAAACATTACAGCTTGCGTCTGACGGCGTGCAGCTAAGGAATGCAGGCGAATGAGTAGCAACCTGCTCTCGTATGGTGGGAGCACATTGCGTGATCCTCAGTTCATCCTTCTTAAGGCGAAATGCAAATACTACTTTTGGATCGACCTAATTTTTGCAAAATAACAATTATTCAGAAACGGGTCAAATCGATCCATAATTTTGAGTACATATCAAATTAACCTGTGGGAGGGTTAATTTGATATGAAAGCATTTTTGGATCATGACAATAACATTACCAAATTTCAAAACAAAATCAGTCTGTAACTTCAGGTACCTCCCCTAGAACATTTATCACCGTTTTCAAGAGAGTTATCTACTGAGATGTGGTATAGATTGTTCTTGGGGTCATTGTAAAATTGTTAAATTCTAACAACATCGGTCCATAAATTGAGGTACTCCATAGAATGTTTACACCCGATTTCAAAGAAATTAGGAAATTAGAATTTATGAGAATTATAGAAAAATCGGTCTACAACTTCTGGTACCCCTCATAGAACCGTTAATCCCAATTCCATGGAAATCAGTCAATTTCATTCTACTGCAATTTGGTATGGAAGCATGTATGAGTCATTACTATAACATTTTACAAAAATCGGTGCAGAATTTCAGGTACCTCCCATAAACCGTTTACTACCGATATCACGGAAATAAGCTTGAAATTAGATATAGAACCATATTTGGGCAATTTCCATACCATTTTACAATATGAGCAACATCGATCTTGTTTTTAATGTGTCTCCATTAAACATTTTGTCGTAAATGATTATATCAAATACTTTGCACAAGCGCATAATACCCTCAGTCTATGACTGATTTGCATAACAAGTAAGAATATAACACTTGGCTGAGACCGACGGTATAGTATATGTCGCTTTCGAATATTGTAGCACTTTAGAGAATGGGTAACCCACTTCATAATATTAACATAATTTAAAATAATAATTTTAAACGTCGCTTTCATTTCTCAAAATCATCTCGTTTAAACAAATATCTACGACCATTGTTGGTATTGTACTGTTAATCTGCAAAATTGCAATGGAAATTTCAAGAGTGCTGCACTTTTCTGATAATACATACTATTTTCGAATTTGAGACAAATGGGCGGAATTTTAATGACTGAATTTTGACGTTGCTGTGCCATCTTGATTCCTCTATAAAGTTCTGGAATTTGACTCGCTAGAATATTAGTTCGCATACCAGGCATAGAACTTTTGACCCAAATTTTTAAGAAATGCGAATAACCTAGTATTTTAAAGATAGGTAATGAAATTTGGAACTAAATCATTTTACGGACGAAACATTGAATTCCACAATTTGACTAAATACAGGCCATAATTTCCAATATCTATCATCGACCAAACACTTTGGGAATCACACAAAAAAAAGTGTTCTTTGTCTTTTCTTATTTACACAAAATATAAAGATTTTTATCATATATTTAGTAAATTATATAAACCCTCCGCAATGGGTTACATCGTTGTACAATTCCTAATCGCCCATGCTCCGGGTTTTGTTGCCAGCACTGTCTACTTCGTTTGTTAACCTAAGATAATCCTTTTAATAAACTGTGTGAAAATATATGTGCATAAAACTCTTAACAAGACACGAAAGCAATGAATTATTCTTCACATAAAACCTCTAGCTACTGTTGCTAAAAATATATTAAAAATGCAAATGTAATAATCATATTTTAATCTAATCTACCTGTAAAAATTTTCAATACTCGAACTTATTGAATAATATTTACATATGTTTATTTAAGAATTTTTCAAAAGCGTAAAAATCAATATTGGGGTGCAAGTTTCTTAAGCAGTTTTGATTTAAGCTTCTTAAAGAGAGCTGACTTTCTTATTTATTATTAGATTGTAACAAATCGTTAAGTTTGTGTAGTGTAAATATGCAGTATGTAAATAAACTGGAAGCATATTATTTTTTAAAGATCTTTTGATGCGACACTTCCGTCATACCAATTTGTCGCATGATTTGCTCACCATTCAGAGCTCAACGAACGGATTCTGCTGATTTTGCAGATAAAATATAAATATGCTGTTCACAAATACGTACTGGGGCTAAAGCTGAACTTGATCTGAACTCAACAGTAAATTACGTATTACGTGTTAAAACCAATATCATCTTAATTACAAAATAATAACGATCTGTTTACGCATTTGTGTTAAATTTGTAGTAAAATCCTTAGGACAAGCTGGAGCGTATAAGAATATTTTCCATTAAGTCTGTGTGGCATGTTTGGCAAACCTTTCTTTCAACGTGTTCTTACAACCGATCGGAGATCTACGGAAATGTTTGGAGATATGCTCCTAATCATGTCCGTCTGCAAACATTTGCTACACATATTCCATAGAAAAGTCTTTTCCGAAAATGAGTATGTGTTTGTAGAAAATGAGAGGTACCTCCATCGCACTTGTGTTGCTCAAAAATGAAGCTAAATGCGGAATATTCTTAAGACTTCCATTAAATTCAATGGATTCTCATAAGTGTAGTGACATAAACACCGTTTATGAGTATTCTAGATATGAAACGCATATCGGTATCTGTAGTATACCCTTTTGCTCCAATTACCGGATTTTATGCAAATTCACTATAAGCATGAATAAAACTCAAACAATTTTCAGAAAAGAGATGAACTTTCATTATCAATATGTTCACTTCAAACGGATATGATCGGATAAAGATACCTCAAGTACACCTATGTGATCATTAAAACGATGTCAAACAAAATTACCTACTATCCTCAATTAAATTGAAGGAAATTTAATTACTGAGTTGAATTAAAAATTTTCGATTCATTGTCGTAAAATTGGGTATGATTCAATAAAAATGACAGACACTTCCAGTCCACTTATGAGTTCCAAAAAATGGGATTTTTATTGAATAAATTTTTTTTCAGCTCCATCAATGAATTTTTTGATTTAATNGAAAAATGGGATTTTTATTGAATAAATTTTTGTTCAGCTCCATCAATGAATTTTTTGATTTAATTTTTTTAACAATATCGAAGAGACGTATATCACTTTGTTAGCTAAATCCGGCGTTGTTCCATTATATTCTGTTTGGTTTATTTAATTATTCTTCAATTTCTTACTTCTATGGAAAATATAAGATTTTACTCTCTGACCAAAAGAGAAAACGAAAATTAAAAATATTAAAAAGTGAAAATGTTACAGTCGGCTAAGTCCGACAATTGGATACACGTCGCCTACAAAATATTTAGAATAATTCTATTTAACTTCGAGCAGAGCCCTCTTTTCGGACCATTTAGGTGTATTGGACGTATCTCTGAGTTTCATTCAATAATGTGCATTCTAAGTACACACATTGATCATAGTTATGATAGCTCAATAATAAAATTCCGATAAACTTGGTTAATTTTTCTGCCCATATTTGCCTTATACCCTCCCTTTGAACCACATCAGTGTAGTGGAAGTACCTCTGATTTTCATACAATCTGTTCAATGTTGGTAAACACTTTTTTTTTTATTAAATTTCGTTGAATTTGATTAATATTTCTAGCTAAACTTAATTTAACCCTCTTTGGGGACAACATAGGTGCACAAGAGGTACCTCTCAATTTATCCAGTATTGTTTATTTTTAGTAAAATCATTATACACGTCGCCAATAAAATTGGCTACGTGTAATACTTTTCAAGTTGGACTTCAAGTATATAGGAAACCATTTAAATTTATCTTAAAAAAATAGTTTTAAAATTTTAGAATTATAATTAATTTGATAACTTACTGGTGTCTGTCTGATGAGTTTCATATAACTGGAGAGACAGCTATTAGCTTTTAAACACTCCGCTACTGAAATTGACAAAGTGAATATTGGTTTAAACGGTCTTCCATCCGTCCGTCCCTAGACCAAAACAATAAAGAAGGACCAGGTTGTTGTATATCTTTTAATTTGTTTAAACCGCTTATATTGATCAGTGGTTTTGTGAAATAAAATACAGTTAATTATGGTATCATTTGATGTATTGAGCTAATTCACCAATATATCTACGAATCTATGACACGGGAACAACATACTAACATCCCCAAGAGGGAACTTTTAGACATGTAACAATTTTGCTTAATAGATAATTTTTCATATGCCATCAAATTTTACAACCAAGTATATGGTATGCCAAAGGAAAATCCTTTATCACCAACTCTAGCCGACGTACAAGTTAGTAACATAGAGCATTACTGATTGCCAAAACATAGGAATAAACATAAAGTTTATAACAAAGTACGTAGATGACATATTATTAACAGCCAAAAAAACGGACATTACAGTGATTTGACGATATTTAATATATACCACCCAAGGCTAAAATTCACCATGGAATGGGAATAAGACGACGCAATACCATACCTGAACACAAAAGTAACAAGGTACAACAAAAATAGAAAATTTGACGGGTACCAGAAAAGTATAGCGACTGGCAGATGAATCAATTATCTTTTCAATCATCCGAAGAATCAACCTTATTAAGACCATCTTGACAGTTAGCGACCCAATATACAAAAACAATAATAAAGCAAAACTTCAAAAAATTCTAAAGTGCAGTAATTTTTCACAGTACCTGATCAATTTGATAGATATTGGTTTTACTAGATGCAACATAAGTTGTAAGGAAAGGAACAACAAAAACCGTGGCGACCCTGTAAAATTTTTCAAAATTAATTATGCCCCAAAAATCATAAACAACAAAACATTAAAAGAATTATTTGAAAGCAACATAAACATAAAATTTGTGCTAAAAACAACAAACACTTTACAACAAATTTACACCAACACTAAAGACAGAATAGAAAAACTTTAAATGAACAATGCAATGTACGAAATTGGTTGCAAAGGCAACAACAACCAAGCATGCTATAGAATATACTTTGGTAAAAAAAATCACTTAACACGAGATTCAAAAGAGTACATAAGAGACAGCAAAAAGTTACAATAGCGCTCGCTCAACCTATGTTAATACACAATCATGAGTATGATCTGATGGAAATATTAATAATCTCGTCATTGAACAAAAACAAAATGTGAAATATCCTCTAGAAAGTTTGAGAATCCAGCAAATAGGAGAATTAAAAGTGACAGGAAAGAGGGTACGGCCAATATAAGCAGCAGCTAAAATGTTTAAAAATTGACTATAAATTGTATATATCTTTTTAAAGTTAAATAAATATCACTCTTGAAGAAGTCAACAAATAATCGATGAAACGTTTGGTGAAAAATTTAAATAGTTTATTTTATTTAATTTCACTAAAGTACTGACGACTTCAGTTGGTTTAAACAAATTAATATATAAAGAAGGATCTGAGCAAAATTAACCTAATTAGGCATACATACTTTACGGAAAAATCCGAAATGGAATTTTTAATGTCCTTAAGATCTGATCAATATTTCGGCTACCGCCAATACTTCTCTTCACTCAAAACTGTAGTGAAAAAACATGAAGTAGTTACGACTACGACTACTACAGTCCACCTATATGGACTCGATAGAGGGCAAAGCAATATTTGCCAGAGTTATCATTTAAAATTTGTTGGTTGGTTTGATTCTGTTGAGAAATGATGGAACCTTGTTTCATGCATCATTAAATATCAACGCATAAATAAAAATTTCTTATGGTTGCCACTGCTCAGAATCATCAATTCTTTATTGTTTTTTGTCGATTGTGCGCTCGCGTGGCACCCTCTTTGAACAGACCTTTCATATACCCAAACATTCATGAATTATATGGACAATACGTTGTTTTGATATCTTTTAAGCAACAGCTATTAACTTCGATGGTTGATTTCCCTGGTGCAAGATCTGAGTAATGTTTATTATGCCAATCATTAGCATCAACACTACATATATTGACAAAAAACAATACGTTATTAAGACAAGGAATTCTTTTTTATCAATTTCTTTTTTCAAACTAAAAAAGTTGATTTAATCAAATTGTCTGACCCACAAACTAATATTCCAACAGTTGTCAAGTTTGTACACAAGTCTTTTGGAGTATTTAATAGTAGAAGCGTGACATGTGTGTTAGCCCATGAACTTTTCAGCCCAAGTGTTAATAACTAGATTGTCAAAAAGCTAGAATTCTGGTAGATACAGAGGTCTCCCAGTACCGCGATGTCGTGTATATGTAATCAGATTATCCCGAAATACCAACAAAAGTCAATGATCTGTTTATAATGATGGTGATATTCAGAAATAAACATTAAAATTTGTAATATTACATTTAAAATTTGTAATAATGATAACATTGATATTGGAAATTAAAGAAGAATGCACGAATGCAGAGGAATAAACGGATAACATTCATGTCAAATTTCCACTTTCCTTGATACTAACGCATATTCAAATGGCGACAGTTATTTAAAAATGTTCTGGTTATGAAACTTATGAATTATGCTTCATTGCGAATAAATGTAATTAAGCAATTGACTAATGTTTCAGTTATGAAAATTTGGTCTGAGCTGAGTTTTTAGAATATTTTCTGACCAGCGCATGTTAAAACAAAAATTCCTCGACGCGTCCAACTATTATTTTATTGCGTATATACATAGTAGTTCCAAAATTCATCATGAAGGTGCTTAAACACTTGGTTAAAAAGTTATGGAAATTGTATCCAGTAATCAAGAAGAATTGGCCATCGCCAATTGCCCGTGAAATTTGTTTAAATCGTAAAATTAAACATCGGTATTGACGTCTTAAAGTTGGTAAATATTATTCTCCCACGATCGTTTGTTATCCGATAATGCTATATACCAAAAATTTTAGAGAAAATTCGAATTATTCTGATTTGTGAAGAATTTTCATTCACGGGACCTCGCATTACTATGCTTACTAACTTGGAATATATATTTTTAATTCTACAAAAAAATTACAAATGCCAAAAAAGCATTGCAAACATTTGGAGTGTAAGTATATGGAAAGTTGTAGTTTTAACCAATGCAGGACTCAGGTGGGACCAAGCTACAGACGAAAGGCTTCTGATGATGGTAGTCTGGTTTCTACCGTAACAAGTGTCAAGCCAACCACGTCATTTAAATTTTCAGCACGCTAGGATTTTCCATCAAGGATGTCTAGCTCTTCAATCCATGACATCCAAATAATTAAAATAATTGTTATTGTTCGTCAACATTAACAATTATAAGGTATTCAGGCA
>JXOS01108370.1:2107-17062 GCA_001015075.1 Cirrula hians
TATATATATATATATGAAATACAGTAAGACGAAAAGAACATTCAATTAAAGAAAAATTAGCACGAAAAACTAAATAAAAATTTGTGTGTATGTGTAGGTGTGTGTGTGTGAGGGCGTGTGTGGAAAAATTCATCATGGAAATATTGCGAAAATTGAAATTGAACAGTACCACGCTATTAAGCGCTTTGCCGGCTCCCGCACTCGCTTAGCCGCGGCTGGCATTGCGTGTGTGGTGTGGCGCTGTGTGTGCGCCGATGGGCACAAGTCGCACGCTTTGTGCACCTCCTGGCGCTTTTTGAAACAAATGAAATATTCAAAACAACAAAAAATATATGCGCTTAAAAATAAACATCAACAAAACACAATAACACAAGAAGCGAAAATACTTATTAGCGTGTGCTGGCGTGCGATCGCAAGACTGAATTGTTTTCAGCAATTTTTTTTGTTCGCGTTGTGAATTTTAAAAAAGTTGATTCTTTATTTTTAATTTTTTGGTTTTTATTTTTTTTTAAGACAGCTAAATTTAGACGCAATTAGTGTATTTTGACTGAGGCAAAATATGAACAACAACAACAACAACAACAACAAAANACAGCTAAATTTAGACGCAATTAGTGTATTTTGACTGAGGCAAAATATGAACAACAACAACAACAACAACAACAAAATCAAATATAAAAAATTTCAAACATAAAAAGCAAGAAAAAAAACAAAAAAAGGTAAAGAACAACAGCATCAGCGATTTCTGTTTTTAGCTGCTGACGCTGGCACTGCATGTGATCTCAGAAATTTGTTGCTTATTTGTCTGTCGACAGTTGGGCATTTGCGCCATCTAAACGGCCACAGCAGTTGCGCGTACAACACCGCAACCACAGCCACCTTCGCCAACAATAACAATAACAACGGCAACAGCAACAACAGTACCATGCCATTGGGCGGTCTACAACCACAACGCCAACAAGCACGCTGACCGGTAATGATGTAAACGTTATAAAATGCGTTTTCCGAAAATTTGTGCACAGCTATGTGTGTGTGCGCGTGTGTGGGGGCACTGCACAACCTGTACACGCTCTTTCGCAAATTTCATTATTCATAATTTAAAATTCTTTCGGTATAAGTTTATTAATTTATAAGCACTTCTTTTTAATTTAAATTTTTGTTTTTTGTATTCTACTGCCGCGTTTTGGCATTCGCGTGTAAGCCTTCTTTGGTTTCAAGAGCAAATGTTCTTTGGGAGATACCGAAAATTGTTGACCGATTTGCATAAAATTTTACGATGTCATAGTAATGACTCCAGTACACATCTTTACTCAAAATTTAACATTCTTACTTGTTTTACATGTTTTTTTTTAATTTTTATTTTTTATTATTTTTTTTTTTTTTCTTGTAAAATTCATTACAACAATTGATCGTTGAAATGAAATATAGGGCACATATTTTTGGTTATTAAAAAAAGTAAGCAAGTAAAAATGTATTTAAGGCGACAGTGTGATACATATCACATTCAAATTGTTGAACACAGACAATTGGTCCAGCTTGAAAACTAAAAATAAAAACATTTTGCCCAATTAATGAATATCTATTTTCAGGGTCCTTCTAGGTGTACTGGATCTTCCTCAGATTTTCGCCAATCATGCCAATTTCTTTTAAGCGTGTAGATAATATTAATTTGAACTCAGTTTGATTGAATCTTCTGGTTTATTATGGTTAAAGTCACCACATAGGTGTATAGGAGGTAACTCTGACTTTCATCCAATCATACCCATTTATGATATACACAAAGAGTATATTTATGTCCACTCAACAATTAAAAGTCAATGAATTCAAT
This sequence comes from Cirrula hians, assembly GCA_001015075.1. Classification (NCBI taxonomy): domain Eukaryota; kingdom Metazoa; phylum Arthropoda; class Insecta; order Diptera; family Ephydridae; genus Cirrula; species Cirrula hians. The sequence continues at coordinate 3,936 of JXOS01108370.1, forward strand.
TTCCGATTGTGGTTAATATAGTCGAAAAGCCATTTTTAGGACCACATAGGTGTATTGGAAGTAACTCTGCTTAAAAAGCAATTATTTGAATTTTCGGAACACAATTATATGTTATTAGTACTTACCTAATTACCTCATACATTGAATAAAATCAACTCTTACGGCTGCAGTAGCCCTCAGTATGAATTGAAACCCGCTCAGTTATCACAAAAATGAAATAAGATATGTTTACTAAAGAAGGCACGGTCAAAAACCGAGATGGTTATCAATTCGTGATAAAATCATAGATAACTTAAATTGTCAGAAATTACTAAAATTTGGTATGAATGTGTTTTTGACTTGATGGTATTACAGTTTACAATTTAAGTAAAATCGGTATATAACTTCCGGTACCTCCCGTTCGCTAAGCCTCTTTTTATTTAAACGATTGTTTTATTATACAATCCAGGTTTCCTTTGAAATTTGCCAGGTTTGATTACTATTGTAATCGATTCCCAATTAAATGCTCACTCAAAGCAAAGGCAGAATTAGTAGTATATTTGGGGTACTTCCAGGACGACCCCAGGTCTCGAAATATGTAAAACTTCCTTTTGAAAACAGATTTACGTTAATTAGCTAGAGTACGATGATTGAAAAATGTATTTTTTAATTTTCGAAGAGCTTAATATTTAATTATTAGGCATTAATAAGTCTACACCGCCAAGAAGAAGAATTTAATATGGTCCAAACATTTAAGTGACTGAATTTGCACAAATTCTCTAAAAACACAAAGTGTTCATAAAAAGGCACTAAGTACTAACTAAGCTGGTGTCATGAAATTCTGAAATCGGTTTTTAAGTATTGGTATCGTCTTAATAAAGATTACCTGCGAGTTCTTTTAAATATCAATCAAGCCAAGCCACAGTCGAATGAAATGAGTAATACGATTGAGTTGTCGGATTCAGTCGTAAGATCAGTTGTATTCTTTTTCTATCTATGACACAGTGACAGTGTTACAATCAGAACGGCCCACTCGTAAGTAGCATTAAATAATCGTGTAAACGCACAGTTACCGCTTGAGCACAGTCATTCACAAGCTGATTTGAATGCGCTACGAAAACATTGCGTTCAGCCGATTAATGACGATTATATGTTTCTGGAAGAGATATGCATAAAATAAAATAAACTAAAATAGATGTAACATTCTCTCCAACCCGAAACCATAATACACATATGTGATTCATTACATAGAATCATCAAAATTCTGAATCAAAACCAAATTTCCGTAACGTCCGATTGGACGAATAGAAATTTTACTCATTTAAGTAAAACTATGGTCAGGATTCAAGCAAATTAAATAATTTTATGGCAATTACTTACTTACGCCTTTAATCACCTATTAAGAATTACAGTTAGAAGCGATGAAATACCTGGCTTCTATGCTCATTTCCGTGAAATCGGGAGTAAGCGTGATATGTAAGGTACCCAAAACTATGCGACGATTGTGCTTAATTCGACAATATTATGGCAATCATTAAAAAATTATGCGAAATTTTAGTAGAAAACGATGAAACCGCTAGCCTTAATGCTTATTTCAATGAAATCGGTAGTAACCGTTTGTGAGGTACCCAAACCTCTACACCAATTTTCCTCAATATTAGAATTTTATGGCAACTCTTAAAAAAATTCTTCTATACCAAATATGATTAGCATTCGATCAAATACCTTGGCTTTATGGAAATTTCCATGAAATCCGTGTTCAGACATCAAATTTCATCATGTTTAAAAACTACTCAACTTATCGAGGCGACAGACAAACGGACATCGCTCAATCGATTTTTTATTTTGTTTCATTCTATGTATGTGTCGGAAGTGATTATTGCTATGCATTGCATCCTTTCCAAAAACTTATAGTACCCTCAGCCTGAGCATTGTCTGTTTCTTCGGCTTTCTCTGATCACCATTATGTGAGTCGTTTTTTAAAAAAATTGTACAAATTTGGTTGAAGGGTACATTTTGTTAAATGTATTGCCAAGTTCGTGAGTGGGTAAAATCTTTTCATAGCTTCGGTTACTTCCTAAAGACAGAACCTTCGAGAACTTACTCATATAGCATTTATTGCTTCGTATTTTGTCATTAAGTGAATATTTTCAAGAAAAATTTATTAGTCTTTTAATTCAAAATTTACAAAATCTGCGTCATTAAATTTTTTTTGTATTGTTTGTAAGGAATTATTAGTACTTTCATTAGTTTTTAAACTTTCTTAAGAAACCCTAATAAAAGCCACGAAAACGGCTGTGTATTTCGGGGACCTCAAGAACAAAGTTTGACCCTTTATGACAAAAATCGCATGGCATTTTGATTCAAGAAATCGAAGTAAATGAAATTGGTTGATATTATTAAAATCGGTTAATTTCAGCATGTGTTTTGGCATGATTAAGGCATGAATTTGAATGATACCGCAAAATAAAAAGAGTAAAATTTTGACGAATCGACTTATAGATAATAAGGTCAGTATTCTAATTTTATGCAACGCCGAATTTTTTTTTTATGGAGTTAAGCTTCAGTTGCGACGAGATCCTTTACGAACAATTTTTTGATGCTCTACTGATAATGCTTCTTGAGATCGCCATGCAAGCTCTTGGCGTAAGAGTTCTGACTGCTGTCGGGGAAACCAAGCTCATGAAATACGAAGTTCAGTGGATTGAGTTTTTTGTCTGCAGTTGATGTGTAGCAGCGGCAAGTGCATTGAACGGACGTCGTTTGCAAGCGCGCATTCGCTATACACGCCACCCACAAAATAGCGTAGCTGATTAAGCGTACGTTTAGTTGGAAGAACTTGCACTGCAGCCACCTTTGCGTGCCGCTGCTCTGCAAATTTAATCCAGTTGACTTTGTAGCTTTTAGCATTCGGATGAATAGCCAAAAGTCAGCAAGAGTTTGTAAATATTTTCGTTCATCTCAGCTGCTGGCAATGTCTGTTTTCGTGAACAAAACACCTGGATATGGCAGGGGGTGTGAGCCGTATGGACTTAAAGCACATTTGCAGAGAAGCAGATTCGTAGAAACCGAGTGCTATCGGCAAAGGGTTTCAGCAAGTAGCTAGTTTGTTTGATGTGCGCAACGCCCACCTTGGCTTCCAGTTAAACTGAATGCTGATATGCAGCTTCATCGCATTTAACCGCTTCAGTTAAATCGTGTTTGACACGCTTCCCACTCTTAAATGAACGATTATATTGAAACAATGGGAATGGTTGCGCTCAATGCATTGCCAATAGAGATCTCTGCGCTGTGCACGGTCCAATGTCCACGCTCACCGCACCCATTAAATCCTTTCGCTGAGAGGCGCACACTCACTTGCACGACTGCCGCCTGTGCAACAGAAACAACAATGTCAGCGAATTGCCAGTACCAACAACAAACGGCAACAAATCGAGACAATGCCGAAACAAAGGATTGAAATTATTAGCAGGATGATCATGGACATCAAAGGGCTAAACCACACACCCATAAAAACTTGTTCGATCTTTGCCAGCGCACGCAACAATAACAACAGCGGCCAGAACAATAGACATTACGCACAACCAGCGAGGCATGAGCCTGTTGGCAAAACCCTTTTTAGTCCTTTCGGCTTACCCATTCGTTTACCCGTTAACATTGTGTGCGCGCTGGTGATTGCGATCGTGTTGTTGTTCGTGCCAGTTTAGTATGTTTGTTTGTTAATCATAAAAGGCTTATGGCAGGACAGGTAGCGCTTATACGCAGCCGACACACGCTTTAACCCTATCACGCCAGAGCATCAACGAGTTAATAAATATTCTTTCACAGGTATAACCCTTTGCGAGCAGTTAGCTTAATGGCGAGCGACACATTCAATTCCTCTGCGCTACAACAACAAGCAACCCGCAGACTCTGGCATTTGCAGAATTTTCATTTATTAATATATTTTTATTATTTTTATTTTCATTTGCGTCCTTCTCGCCGCAGTTTTCGCGCACTTATATTTGTGGAAATGCCTAATGAGCCATTTTTATGCGGCGTTGTAGAAAGGATACTGAGGACACAGCATTGCTCATAAAATAAAAGCATTAAAAAAAGCACCAGAGTATCAAACGATTTTTTTGACTTTAAAGAAAATTGCTGCTAAATGCCTTGCATCATTTCTGGCACTGTGTTTAGTATTGTTCAGTTAGCCGTAAGGACATTCGCAGCTAATTTACGAGCATTTTGCATTGCCTCAAGATTACATCATAAAAAACAATATCGCATTGCGTAAAAAACGAATGCTGCGTAACCCGTCGTTACGTGAACTTTTCTAATGAAAAATTCGCACAACAACAACTAGATTTAAAAAACACAATGCGAAGGCTGTGTTGCGTAGAAATTGCATAAAAACAGTCAATTCGCTATTTTTTACAATTTCTGCGAATCCTTTCATCATCATTGACGCAAATTCAAGTCGCCGAGCAAGAGTTCTATGGTTTAATTCAACGGGTACAGCGATCGCCAACGGGTATTGCCAATAAATCTTTTATTTACCTCTTCGGTATTTGTCATTTTTTATGGCCGCTCGTAAAATCCTTGCAAATTATTTGCAAAATATCGAAGAATACCTCAGCCTAACTCAAAATGCATTCTACCAGCGCGCTGTAGCCTTTTCGGCTTGTGTTGTTTACTCCTTCTTCGTCCATTCGGTCGGTACTTTGTTGGTTCTTCGGTTGGTTGGTTGGTCGTGTCGACGCGTTTGCTGCCATAAAGCCGCGCGTTTATGGTGTTTGCCGTAAAGGATAATAGGTATTGTGCTGGTAAACGGGTATTTGCAATTTGCCATTTTCATATTAATGACTTCAATGTCAAACGCAGACCCTGCCGCGGCTCGTCCAACAGGCACAAATAGCGCGACACTCTTTCACATTTGTGCGCACAGGTAAACCGCCAAGGCGTGCACAGCGTGCGCACTTGCATTTACTTTCATTGTGTGTGAGCTGATTGCGAAGGAGTTTTGTGCGAGCATATGAAAGCGAAAGAGGTACTTGCAAACGGATTATGCTGCTGCAACAACAATAATATACAGATACCACTGTCATGTCGTGCATTGTCAACAGCTAAACTGCAGAATTTTACGATCTTCATTACGTTCTCCTAAGTTTGTCCTTGAATCAACCAATAATTGTTGACAAATGCTTGCAACCGAGTTCTGGGAAATTGCCATTCCCATATTCAAATACCACAACAACGCATGTCATCGAGTTGACAGTAATCGCACACCAGATGGAGCCAAAGTTTGGACTGCTTCCGGTGACGCAGGCCTGGGCGCAGGCCTGATCGCTGAGAGTTCAGCTTTCAAAGACATCGTTGCATTATGCATAATCGGCATTATAGTGCCACGTCAAGACTCAAGTTTGATGTACATTACGAATGCAATCACCAAAGCCGAATACTGAGCACAGATCTTTTAAAATATATGTCCATCTGCCAGCCTGCCTGGCTGAGATTAATTGATCAAATTTGCAAAACACACATGCCATGAAAAGTTGTTTCATTGAAATATGAACTTAGATGAAGGACCTATGAATAGTTCGGGTACAACTCTTAACTCAAATTAAAGCTATTGACACCTTACAAGTCGCTATTTTGCAAAAAACTTGCACAATTAGATTGAACATGATGGCATATAGACATGTTTTGAAAATGACCATGATTGGGTTAAAATTGGATTAACTATGTGTACTATGTCTTCCAAAAAGAGGATCTGAATTGGATTTAGCCATAATCATATATTAAATTCATCAATATGATTGAATGATATTGAATTGTCGTAACGCTCAGACAAGTCACAAAGCGTTCTGGTTCGGCTTAAAATCTGTAGCAAACCAATTTCTATTTTTGCGACCAAAGGCCTTTATTTGGAACGCTTTGGTGTACCTATATTAACGTAGATGCGTGGATTCAGTTTATTTGCAATCAATAAATAAATGCAGGAAATGCAATAGCCTACCGTTAAAAAAGTAAAGAAATCTAGAACAAAAATTCCCCCACAACCTAATGGGGGCTAGGCGAGATCGTTATCATTTGCGATTATATGTTCCGTGGAGTCATATACATAGAATCAAAACAAAATTGAATTGAGTGATGTTCGTCCGTGGGTCCCTCTGTCTGCGACCGCGATCCCTTGAGTAGTTTTCGTTATAGATTAATGAAATTTGGTTTCTGAACTTTTTTTGTAAAACGTAAAGTCAAGTTCGTTAATGGACAAAATCAGTTCAAAACTTCAAGAACCTCCCATATAGAGTTTACTCGGAATTTTACGGAAATCAGCATAAAAGACAAGTGTTTCATCACATTGTACTGAAATTTGGTAGAAGCATTTTTGAGTGATTTCCATAACATTGTACAAATTGAGCAAAATTCATTCAGTACTTTAGGTACCTCTCATCGAACGTTTACACCCGATGTGACGGAAATAAGCGTTAAAGCCTAATGTTTCATCAAATTGTACTAGAATTTGGTATAGAAGCATTTTTGATTTGATTGTGAGTACCATAAATTTCTACACCGTGTGCAAAATCGGTTCATAATTTCGGGTAACGCCCATAGAACGTTTAATCCCAATTTCGTGGAAATTAGCAACAAAAAAAAGGCATATATTTCATACCATGTTCATGAAATTTTGTACGGAAGGTCATATCCATAACATTGAACAATTTGAGCAAAATCGGTCTATAACTTAGAATATCTAGCATAAGACTTCTACCCTGAACTGACAGTTATTTCATGGCATGCTACTGAAATTTCTTAGACGTTTCTACGTTATTGTCATATTATTCTTATTGATTAAGTGATGGGTATAATGTAGTCGGTTTCGACCGATTATTACAACGATCTTGTTATTTATTTATTGATTTATTTTTTTTTGCTTTTTGAATATTTTCCTTATATATGTTTAGTATATTATAATTAAGTAGTAAGTAAGTATTGATTCAATTATAGGATTAAGATATCATATACAATTGACATGAATGAGCAACCGTAACTAGTTAAAAAATCTGTGCATGAAGTCATTCAGGATCATGGCAATAAACCGAAGCCTCATCTATAGTGAAGAGTCAACGCACAACATCCACTTTATAATTTCGAACAAAGTCGCATTTGAATGTGTTTTTGTTTCATTGTTAGAAAAGGTGGCACCCATTGTGTACACAGCTATCTGAACCCCAATGCTTAACTCAAAATATTGCTTACACTAGAGCCTAGCGCTTCTGTTAAATCTGTTTAAGTCACTTGAATGCTTGCCAATGCGATATCCTGCATGTTTTTCACGATTTCTGGTATTCCGTTGAAATTCGGTTTCCCCTTTTTTACTGTATTAATTTCTAATACAGTTTCAACAATTTCTCATAAGTAGCGCCCTCTTTGAAATGTTCCAAAAATAGTTTTGACAGATTGAAATGAAATCTAAACGCGTTCAAATGTAAAGTATACCAACACAACAAAATCAAAATTTGGGCTAGTAGCAACGACCGCTTTTATCAAACTCCAAAACTTATTAACCAACCTAGTATATACTAACATATGTAGATCCTGGACCATTTATGAATTTAATTTTAATTTTTTCTAATATTTTTGATTTTAATTAAAATAAATATTAAAAACTGAAATAAAGAATGTTGAAATATACGATTTTACTAAAAATCAACCATTTTTATTTTAATCGACTACTCGCAACAGTTGTTTGATTTGGTTCACATATTTTAGTAACACAAAATCGCGTGAGCCAATTGTGACTAGCGCTGTTATCAAAAGAGCAAACAGTTTCACACTCTCGTTGTAAGGTTTTTTAGAATTGAACTGGCTTGCGGTACTCTATGCAAAACTGCGATGGCGGTGAAACATACCTTTTATCATTCACTGCATTTCAAACCGCGGCCTAAGCGCGAAGTGTAAAGAAAACTACATAAAACATTAGTTATGAATATATCATTTGAATTATCACTTCCCACACTAAATAATTTAATCTGTGATTTGAGAAGGAACTATTCAGCTTAAAGACCCATTTACTACGATGAAGAGCTTTGCCGTGTGATACATATATTCAATTAATGATTCTTTTCAAACACGTTTTCAAAGTGCCCTCACATATTTTTCCTATATGCTCTTCGATTCCTTATTGAGTAATAATATAAATAATATATTATAAAAAATATAATATAAATATTGAGTAATAATATAAATCTGGTTGGTTGTTCTGTCGATCTCATTAGAAATTGTCAATATGCCTCCTTGGTATCAATAAGGTTCTACAGATTCGATGAATGTAGCAAAAACTCATTTCGCGTTACTATACTTATAATGAAGTTGCTTTTCCGTCGAGGCTTTTGGCTCAAATCGTATCTATATTTAATGAGAGCGTTCAACCTAATTTCCAATGTTGGTCTAAGTAGCGCCCAACGGGTTTGACAATTGTTCCTACACTGTTTTGAAAGTTTTAGCGACTATGGATCACGTTGAATACTGTTGGGCGATGCACAGACCAGCAGAGTTAAATTTCAATCGGATAACCTTGTCTCTATCTATTGAACTATTTACCTTGGTCTATTGAGAAATAATTAATCAGCCTCATATGTTGAAGGCAGCTGACTTCGTAAGGAAATAATTGAAAAGTCATAAAGGAACATTTTGCAAACAAGTTACGCAATAGCTTCGATAGCTGGATATCGGTTCATGCCTAGAACAGTACTTACGACTAAGTGATTCACTCAAAACCTAACTTGAAAACTGTGGGTTGGCGTTTAAATTTACTTAATTACTATGTTGATTCAGGTTCAGCTGCAGTCTTTTCAAATTTTCAGTTGGGATGTATACTATCCCTTAAAGTCTCCCTTAATTGCAATTTGAAAGTGATCAGCACTAATTGTACCCATCACTCAATTAATTTGAGGTTTTAAGCGCTTGATGAAAGTGTATAATGCATATAAATATTCTTTCGAACTATACGTTTTTTGAATTTATATATATGTAAATTAAAAAAAAAAACAATTCCATTAAACTATTTGCGTCTGCCCGTTAACACGACTTCAGGTTTTGGTAGCATTTTGTAAAAAATAAGGTCATGTTTATAGACCATAAACCAATCCACAAAATCTATTTTCCAAAAATCATTGATTGTTCTACTATTCGTTATTTATAATTCAATCTTGTATTTTAACGTAATTCAGGTTCTTTCCATCGATTCAAAACCAACAAAATCTGTATTCGAACTCCAAGTTTCTTTGAATGTGAAATAAGGGCTTGGAGCTTCTGTATCCTTCAAAATCTACATTGGAAATTTGGACTTCGAAACATAAAAACTACATTTAGTGATTAATTATTAATTAATTTTCTAAATTTTTTCTAAATTTTGCAGAAGATAGTAAGTCTATAACACCGTGGAAAATTAACATCCGATTTTACGAATATTAACAGAAATGCAGGTACTTCATCATCATGTTCATCAAATTTGATACTAAGACGTTTTTCGTTATTGGCATATTATTCTACGATATGAGTGAAATCAGTCTATAATTTTGGGTACCTCACATAAGCGTTTTATTCCAAATTTCACTTAAATGAATTATTTCATGGAAAGCTACTGAAATTTGGTATTTTTTAATATTTTGATGCTTTTATAAAATAAAAGACTGATGAATATGTAGTACGATGTAGTCGGTATTTACCGAATATTAGATCTTCTCTATGTTAAGTCGGATATTTTCCTTTCCAAGACAGTTGGGCACAAATTTAATTGGTATTAAATGGGAGAAGTAGTCTAGCTCTTCGTCTTAATAATTTTAAAATGATTTCATTCTGGTTTATTGGAGGAAGCCAGCAACCTTGGAGCGCTTACTTATTTGAAAAAAGAAGAAGAAGAGACTCAGACATTAGTTGTTACGACTGGTTGCAGTTGCTGTGCTGCGTACGCAAATGGTGCAAACGTTTACTCGCTAGTGCGCTATTGATGCGTTGAATGCTCATCGCTGGCCGCCAACGTAGAGTATCCATGCGCAACGTAAGCAAATTTCGAAATTTCCATGCAACAAAGGCAATTAGACAATCGAACGGTTTGTTGAAATCGATGCCATTGCCGTTGTTTTGCTTTGGATGAGCATTAAACCGAAACTGCAATTTCGACTTGATTCTCGGCGCGGGATGCTGCAACACAGCCGTTGTTAGCTAGCGGCAGCTTGTAGTGTGTAAATATGTTGCTACATATTAACAAATGCAACGGCATTGCATGTAGCCATTGTGCGCGCTCGCAAGGCGCAAACCATGCTTTACAACACAACAACAAAACATTGGAGCACTGCAGCAGCAAGCAATTCGAATGTTTTGTGCAATAAGTGTGCCCCTTACGGAAAGTGGAAATAATAAAATGCGCGCCACATAGCGCAAACAGTGAGCGTGCGTGTGTTGGTGTGTGCTGAATCGTGTGGCGTTGCGAGTGCCAGTGGCCAATATGGCATAACCGGTGAGCGTCATTGGGGATTTACGCTGATCTTCAAATAAAAAAAAGCAGATCTGCGCCTTGCACCAAGGTTGTGCTTCTTGCACCATATTGCTTATTATTGCTGCATCCACTGCATAGCCGAGTTCCGCCTTAATTTCATATGACACGTTTGCAGAGAGCAAAAAAAATAATTTAAATTTAAAACAAATAAAAATACAGCAATAAAAGCTGTGCTGAACGCACGTTCCAATGTCGAGCAGCCAGACCCGTTCACATCACTAAGCTTTGGTGCTAAAGCACTGCCACATGTGTAAGCGTCTGTGTGTTTGCACACGTAAGTGTAAATTACAGAGGCACATATAAATTTGGAATGTCCATCAGTATGGCAACAATTTGCCTGCGGCCGCAGCGAAACATTTCAATGAAATGGTAAGGATTTATCAATCTGGCTGATCGTCGCGCGTTGGTGCACGTCAACTGCTTTTATTTTTTCTCGAAGCTGCAAGTACTTTTATTCGTGTCATAGTAAATCCCTTTGCATTCACGTCGGCATCCACCTACCATGTGCCTGTCTGACTGAATGCGCTCAAGCCCGACCGCTCGTGCGTCGCCCTCATTTCGGTGCATGTGTTCTTTGCTTTCGTGTGCATGCCGTATTAGCCATGCAACCTTTTCGCGCCGAGTTCAACAGTGCATGCAATCAACTGACCACGCTCTGTATTCGCAGTTCGTTTAACAGCATGATAATGACTTCGCGATTCACATCGATCGTTTCGATTCTACGTTTTTGCATGGGCTGGCTGGCATGAGCAGCTTACATATATGATTGTGCTATCCCATTGCTGCCCAGCCACACAGCAGTCACGATTCGGCTTCGCAAATACATATTTATGCACAGCAACAACGCTAACAATGCCAAGGCTTGTATTGTTTTTTTTTTTTCTTTTTCTTTTTAATTTTTTATATATTTTTTATTTTTTGTTAATTTAATTCATGTTACGCTTGTGGCTTCGGTTAAAACAGCGCGTTGCTTCAGTTGATGGCAGGCAGCTTCCAGCGCTATACGTTTTCACTACAGCAAAGTACCCGCCCGCTTGGCTCCAAAGCAAATCGCAGAAGAAATCTCATGCGCCAATGACCACAACGGCTCGGCTGCGTAATCCTGCCACTTGTGCAAAGCGGTAGTACAACATGTGCGGGGTGCCGGTCATAAAAAATTTTTTTTTTATTGAAATAAACTAGACAACACGTAAGAAACGTACCTGCGGCTAAGTTCGACAGTGAGAAATACGTCACTCCCAATATATTTATGGTTCTACTAAAATTTGCTGAGAGCCTTCTTTTCGGTGCATTGGAGGTATCTCGGAGTTTCATCCAATGTTGTGCATTTTTCGTGGACACATTGATCATAATTAATAATTGATATGACCAATTTTTGACTTCCTTCATAGGAAGATTAGAGTTTCAAAATTATTCTTATTAAATTATTATTCTTCTTGTTTAATACACTTATGTACTCGGTGAACAGAAATCATATGGTCTAGCTTTATCTTCAGTTATTCATGAAATGGCATATACCCGCTTATAAGTCACGACCTTTGCAGAATTATTTTGGAGATTTATAGTTTTTGGAGACATATGCATAGAATGAAAAAAAATTCAATTGAGCGATGTCCGTCTGTCTGTGACCTTGATAACTTCATAAGTTTTGAGATAGAGTTAATACCAATTGTTTCGACGGAAATTATTAAAATTTGGTCGACTTTTAACATTTTTAATGGCTTTGCAATTGAATGACTGTAAGGTTTTATGAAGTTACACTTACCCGAGTATTGTATCGAACTTGTTTTTGATTTTTAAGATAAAGCCCATTTCATCTTGATATTTGTTTGGCTTTCTTACTTTTTTAATCTATGAATTTGTTTTTATAACATATAAAGTCGGTAGTGATTATTGCTATTGTTCATGTAGTTTGCACAAATCGATAGTATCCCAGGCAATGACTTATAGGTAAAAAATATAGTTACTTGAGTTGATCAAGGTTTGAATAATTTTTATCATAGCAATCAATGAAGCTTATCATAAAGTTTATCATTCATAGTGTCTACGGATCCTCAATATTGATCAGAATAATTTGAAATCAACACCACGAGACTCATTATAACGCTGGCTTTGGAGTATCGGTAAGATATCGCTTTGGAGTATCGCTTAGATTGCAGCTAGGTGGTATGTTCATCACTTCACCNGATTGCAGCTAGGTGGTATGTTCATCACTTCACCATGTTGATCGAAAATTCCACTAGACAAATGTCGTGGAGCTTTTTTGTATTACCCAAAGCAGCTCATCCCACTGTATTTATATAATGATACGAATTTTATTTTCAACTGCATATGTATTGATCTTAAACAAATCCATTATACCTCAATGGCTCACAAAATGGTGCTCAATTTATCCTTAATACCTTTAGCTTTTTAGTTTACCGTCTACGAGCTTTATTCTGAAATTTCAAACTTGTTTCACATCGTTAGCTGTCTTAATACTTAGAGCTTTGGAATATCTTACTTGACATCCTAGTTCGGAGTATGGTTTGATCTCGAGTTTCCACTAATTTCATTTTTTTCTAAATAATAGATATTTGATATTAAGAACAATATCAGTGAACAA
>JXOS01108506.1:0-16381 GCA_001015075.1 Cirrula hians
ACCATCGTATGTCTCGTTTAGACACTCCACTGATATTCCAAATAGGAAAGCAATTGGAGTGTATACACCCAGATGTCCAATTAGTGTGCTCCACCAGTTTTTAATCCATTGATTTGCGATTGTAACAAGTGGCTTTTTCGACTACCGTTGATCAATAACAATATGCATTCCGGCTGGCATAAGACTTACTTGCTCATTGCAAATCGCAATCTGTAGTGCTGCATTGCCCCATTGCTTTACGATTGGAACAAGTGGCTTGTTCGCCTACGGTTTACTGACATGCATGGATGGCAAATGCGAAAGTTGCAACCAGATTACTACGATCGTCAGTGGTCAAGTAGTGGTGCCGGGTTGTGCCCATCAACTGGTGTACATTCTTAACCGATAGAAGAATTCCTACTGATACAACTCATAATAAACAAGAAAATTGTATTAAATCGAAAATCGTTTTAAATTGTAGCAAACAAACAAGCATTTTATTTTCACTTTTCTAATGCCAAACCGGCCAAACATCAGGAAAGTTCATTTAGAGTTTTGCATAGAAATAAGAATCATGAATTAGAACGTTAGCTTTTAAAGAATATATTACCCCTACGCGAATATTGCTTTAATAACCAGCATATTAATTTGATTTTGACGTTAAAGAAAATTATTTGAATTCATATAACGTCGAAATTCGCATACACTGGTGGATTCTGTTAAATGGCTATCAATCACTACGGATACAACAGCATCCAAAATCAATGCATTGCGTCCACCACACACAGGCTTCATATCTACTAGAGCCATAAACAAAACCTCTCTATGACCTATGCAAATTTCAAATCCAAATTTCCTTTATAAACTTTCCGAAAAATTTTAATTAAAAAGCTCTCTTGCATGTTAAATATAATTTCATAAACTTGATTTTAGTTTTATTATAAAAATATAATGCTGAACATTTGCAAAATACACTTTCTTTAATAATATATATGTTTGTATATAATAGATATATATTGCTGGGTTTCTTTATTGTTTTTATTCCTTTTGTTTCATTTATACATAATATATATCATTACACCAAAAAATTACTTCTTTATAATACATTTTTTTTGTTTTATTCCTTTTGTTTCATTTATACATAATATATATCATTACACCAAAAAATTACTTCTTTATAATACATTTTTTTTGTTTTATTCCTTTTGTTTCATTTATACATAATATATATCATTACACCAAAAAATTACTTCTTTATAATACATTTTTTTTGTTTTATTCCTTTTGTTTCATTTATACATAATATATATCATTACACCAAAAAATTACTTCTTTATAATACATTTTTTTTGTTTTATTCCTTTTGTTTCATTTATACATAATATATATCATTACACCAAAAAATTACTTCTTTATAATACATTTTTTTTGTTTTATTCCTTTTGTTTCATTTATACATAATATATATCATTACACCAAAAAATTACTTCTTTATAATACATTTTTTTTGTTTTATTCCTTTTGTTTCATTTATACATAATATATATCATTACACCAAAAAATTACTTCTTTATAATACATTTTTTTTGTTTTATTCCTTTTGTTTCATTTATACATAATATATATCATTACACCAAAAAATTACTTCTTTATAATACACTTTACAAAACTGAAATTTTGAATTATTTCTAAAAAATATTTTTTCAAACATCAAATGCGATTATTTTATTTGATTTATTTCCATTTCTTTAAATTAAAAAATTAAAATCTTTAGAACTTATTAATTATTTATCTATAATGCTTAGCAATTTTTCAGCACTTGGCGTTTCTAAAAGGCATTCAAGGTTTTGGAAAAAACGAAAAAAAAAAAAAAAATGCGGATAAGAAAGCTACAGATTACGGAAATTCATTAATTTAGAAATAGAGAATAGTTCGAAATAAAGCCATATATGGAAAAGATCATTTTTTTGGTAAGAATTTAATTACATGAGTAGACATAGATGGTTGTTATTAAACACATAATTGAAAATTTGGTTTTTCATTGCATACAAATTATATCAAGTTAATTTATTAATTTGGCAAAGTACTTGTCATGACTACATAAATCACAATTCAATTAAAATTACAAGATTTGGAACGTGTATTGCAGCATCACTCATTTTCATTCTTTTATTTTATTTTATGTTATTCTTTTAAAGTTTAACAAAATTTATTTTAAGTACAATTACAAGAACTTCTGAAAACTGTTAGCAATTATTACATAGAAAAAAAATTATAATAATAATAATTATATAAATTATAATAAACGTTACATTATGGCATCACATGGTTAAAAATAATGTTTTATTAATAATATTAGTAGTTAAATTGGTTCTGCGTGTTGGTAGTGGCATTATTGCTGCTGTGATAGAATTCACTTTCCTCTCTTCAGTATTTATTTAAACTTGTTTCAAATTTTATAATTTTATTTATTTATTTTCATATTTTTGAATGTATATACTGCATTTTATAGCATTTTTATTATTATATCTCTTCTAAATAATTATTTGTTTTCTTACTCCCAGTCCTTCTTTATTTCAAATGTCCAATCCCATTTCAAATGAATATGTTTGTCATCATCCGTAAAAAGGGACGATACGGAGTATGTGCCTCGTGCCATCATGCCAGACGGTGCCTCCTCAGCTGCTGTCAAATAGAACTGGATTTCTTTTTTCGGCGGATAGGAGCCAACCATATGGGATATCTTGTCAACTGGTTTTCATTAATTTGATTGCGATTTCGAAAGAAATAAACAAAAACAGAAAAAAAATTATTGAATAGAGATTCCAAAGAGTAGGGTTATAATATTTTGCATTCATTAAATTCATCTTCAATACGATTGTCATTAATGCACTTCACACGTGTCTTCGCAAGGTTCACAAAATTGGCCATTTAGAAAAATTACATCTTCATTTACCTAAAGCGCAGATAATGGTCAAATAGGCAACACAAAGTGAAAATATAAAGAATGCGAATGTAGAAACTAAAATATTCCAATATACAACCTCCTATCACCAAATCGTTGGACATTTGATTAGAATTCAACAAAGCTTTTGCTTACTTTTAAAAATTACTGTACTGCAGTACCTTTAAGTGAAATTCGTAAAAAAACAGCATTTTTATTTCAAATTATATTTCTATTTACGCCGCCAGAATGGGTGCTCAAATATATACCGATATGATCAGCATCAGCACAGGAATTGAAAACAAATCTAGAGAAAAGGGCCTCAGCTGGATTTACTGAATGTCGTACAAAAATTCTTTGGAAAAATGTTGTAAGATTGCAATTTGAATTTGATTAAGATCCGACCAATATTACGGATACCTTCAGTAGACTTAATTACTCAAAATTGCGACGATAGAGCTATTGCAGCCGTAACAATTGATATTTTCAATAAAATTCTGCAATTAAGTGGGTAATGATAGCATCTAAGCATTTCCCGCAAATTATAATGATTGGATTAAATGTAGTTCGAAAAGAGGGTAATACACAAAATTTGCCAAAATCATCTAAAGAATTTGAGCAAATTGGTTTACTGAGTGGAAAGAAATATGAGCAGTGTGTCCCAAAAATGGGCATGATTGGATGAAAATCAGACCTTACCGAAAATAGGTCCAGAGGTTTGATCACTTTATGTCATGATGAAAAACATATCGTGAGAAGTACAGCGAATTAAATGTTTTTGATTGAATGGCAAAACAAGTTGAAACGGACTTATTGACATAGACAATTTGTATTTCAGCAGTCAAAAAGTTTATAATTACTTAAATAATTATTCGTAATTTTCGGACCTAGCTGATTAATAAATAAACATATTTTTTTTATCCTAAGGAATGCTTTAAAATAAAAACTTCTTAAACGGCTGAAAATTACTGCAATTGTTGAAAAGGATTAAAAAGATTTTTCTTGATAAAAGAAAATTATATTCGCAGATGAAATCAAGTGCAAACTATTTGATTCTAATGGCAGTCCCAATTGTTCTGCAACCATATGAGGCACAATGTAAAGCACTGTGAGTATTGGTCTGTGATCGTTTCCCGATATGGGTTGCTTTGTATTTTGCCATACAACTTACAGCTGTAAGATTGGTACCAATATATCATGGATGCAACAAAACGGACCCTAGAAATTCATCCAATTTAGAATTTTTTTAGCTATTATGACAAAATTATTCGGCAGCGCAGCAATTTAATATAGTCTGCAATATGTATAATTGTTGCCACAGTTTATTAAAAATCCTAAATATACATTTAGAAAACAACCTTCTTTCGAATAATTTACAATATTGACAAAGGAAGTTTTCGAAATATTTAAGAAATAAGAAAAATATTCTCAAGGTGCCAAAATGTTAAAAGCGTGCATATAGAAAGTGCGCCCATCGTGATTAATAACGATTTCTTTAATGACATTTGCTTTTTAAGCGAATGATGTCATGTTCTACTATATATTCTAACGATATTGCAAGAATATTATTTAAATAATTGGGTTGTATGGTGAAGATCAGGAAAACAACTACACATAACGCAATTGTGTTTTTTCCATTTGATTTCTACCCAGGAAAAAATTTCAAATCAAATTTAAAAATTAAGAATTAACTATTTCATTTAATTTTTCAGTCAGCTAGGATTTTTCATCAATGACTTATGAGTTTAGTTCGACTAAATAACTCAATATACGTCATATAATATAATCATTTATTATGCAGCTGCGCTAGCTACAGATGCTCGGCTTCAATTTTACGTATTCCTTTAAAAAAGCAAGCAACAATGTACTAGCGAATAGGTTATAAATTAATTTTTTTTGTTGTTCCTGTCGGCAATTGAATCATGATGAACCCGAAAATATTATATCTGAAGGAGGCTATTTTAAAAAAATATATGCACTTCTCTTTTACTATTTTAATGAAACCACTGTGAGCAAATAGAAGGCATGTAAAAATATCTGCTAGCAAAAATTTTACTTCAACAATGCTAATACCGTAGGCATGGATTCACTGATATACGAGATAAGGTTTTTTTTCTTTTATTGATTGAAATTAAATAGTTACGCATTACATTGTAATTGGTATGCTGTTTTAAAATGAAATATAATCCAATAGAAATTGCCGATACCTGCAATAGACCTTATGCATTTAAATTTAGTAAACCTCATTTTAATAAATTAGCATTCATACCATTTGTTCCAAAATTCGAAGTTAGGCATTATTATATCATCTGCATAGCGTTACAAAAAGGCAGCATTTTGCCTCTGATTTTACTGAACTTCAATTAAAGCACATTACTTTCACTTCTATAACGACCACTAGTATTCATTCATATGATAAATAAAATAACTGAGAGCTGTAATGTAGACGATCGTAGCTGATCCATATCAATATGATAAAGGTTGTTTTCAATATTTTTGGAGTGTTATCAGTTCGTATTCAACGCATTTCAATGAGTTAGCTCTGACATTAGAGCATTAGCTATACTCGAAATTACTCGAATACAAAACATTTAAGAGTGTGTGTTGATTTGTATCAGAATTGCATAAGACTTATTTGTACACATGCATGTGCGCAGTTAGAGAAATTTATGTTTGCCCACTATTCAATTTTTATGTTTTACTTTTGGTTGGAGGTAATCCAATCGAAAAGAGGCGGGCATGTTAAATTTATAGCGTTAAGTTTATTCAGGTTTATCTTTTATTTACATATGTTTGACCGTGGTGTTGTGTGGTTGATAACAGGTTATCTACCGTTACTCTTCAGAGTCCAAAAAAGAAATTTTTACGTAATTTTTATAATACGAAATCATGTTTCTTCAAATGTTATTTGCAATCTATTCCAACAAAAAGTTAAATTTAATAATTAGTCTACGAAAAATGAGAAAAAGCTATGACGGAAGGGAAGAGTATTACTGGAAAATAAGTAGAATTCATGTATTAAACACTTATCAATTCAGGAGCAAAATATGCAAATGGTTCTGTGCTTTTAAGAGACCACTGCTTAAAAAAAATATTTACAGCTAGTCATTAAAGTTTAAGCACAAAGCACTACATTAATTTGAATCTATACACCATTATCATTTTCCAAAGTTTCATTCTTTAGACATTATTTAATTGTTTTGTTAATTAAAATCTGATTTAACGAAGCAATAATAAAAATTAGCTATATGAAGTAATAATAGAAAAATGGTCATTTATATAAACGCTGAAAAGTTATAATTCAACTAATGCGTGTAGGCTGAAATAACGGTTATTATTTACAAAATAAATTAAAAAGGATTAAATGCTAGCGTTTCGGGCCTGTTTTTACAGAAATAATATTCATTTATGTTATTCATCAAATTCGTGTTCTAAATTAATTATTAGTTTCTCATTCATGGTTTACTTTCCAGAGAAACAAAAAGCAATTATGTGTAAAGAAATACGTAAAGACACATAAACTTGTTTTGTTATTGTATTAGAAAGATAAGAGAACACACATTAGTCGCGAACTAGGTATTTGGCGTACTGGCGAATCTCTAATCTCAATGTGCTTTATAACGGTCATCACCATGGCGGAATTGCAAGACTCCCTCCCAAGAACCCCTTTTCAACTCCAGAAAATTATAAATTGCGATTAGTTCTTTTAAAGAATTTTAGGAATCTCGAATATTTTCGAGGTGGATCAGTATAGAGAGCTTTAAAGAAAGCCGCAATATTGATTTCAAAACAATATTTCTTTACTCATAATTTTCATTACTTAAAATTAAAGTGGAAGCTTTTTGCTGAAATATGCACGAATTTGGCTTTGCAAGTTTCTTTACAAATTGTTGGAAGCAATTAATGACTGCCTTCTAAAGAAACTATGTGGGAGACTAAATATATGGGAGTTCGTGTGTATTAAAAAACTAAATATAAAAAAATTTTAAAAATATTCTGAACTTAAATTATCTTATATCAATTTTTGTTTTATTCTAATAATTACGTTAAATTCCTTAACAGATAATATGATTTACATGTATAGTTAATTAATGTACCGCATCAATAATTGTCCTTTTAAGAATGAAATCTGGAAAAATTTTACACATTAATATTTTACATTTATGTAGTGCTTTGAAAACCTTTGACTAACTATAAATAGAAATAACACCTCAGATTAATATAGAATTCGATTCATCTTATTACACATTTTCGGATTATTCTATTTACGTCTATGTACAATTAATGTATTTTTTTACGTGGATGAAGAAATTATAAAACCTCAATATCAAATGCAGTGAGAAATATTATTATGTTACTAATTTAACACATTAATAATTAACATTTTTAGATTGAAATCTGGAAAATTTTTAATATTTTAATAATTTATAATTATGAAATGCTATGAAAATTTTTGACCAACTGTATTTCGAAATAACACCCCAGACAAATAATGTTTTGCTTACCCACCAGGGTGGTTACACATTTACACATTTTATTGATGCTTCGTTTTTTTGACATTGATAAAGTGGGAAAACCTCAAAGTGAACAACATTGAGAAAATTTCCCGCTTTCCGATATCTAGCCTCTTTCATATATACTATCGTTTTAGAGCTACTATTGATTTAAAGTAAGTTATAGAATATATAAGTTAAGAAGTTTGATCTTACCAACGACTAAATCGAACAAAACAGTACACAGGGTGTTGCGAGAAAATCCATTTTAAGTGGGAACGCAGCATATGATAAATTCAATTCTTTGTATATTATTAAGATACATAAGTTATAATATTCAATTAAAAATGTTTAACACATTACTAAACTAAATATTACAAACGAAATTAATATAATATAGCCAATAGAGAGTACTGCGCAAAAAATATTGTTTAGATTCAACATTTTTCTAATATAAATCGCTTAATATGTGTATTTATTTATTTGAGTTGATAATTAATTTAACATGTCACCAAACAGAGAATCAATAGAAAACTGAAAATGCCACCAATGAAAAACTCAAAGCGTCTATATACGTATAAATGTGTTTATAGAGAACAATGGTAGCAGAAAAAAATAATAATAACTTAAGACTAGCCAATTATATGACAAAAAGAAAACACAAATGAAAACATACCTGGTACACCCATCCGATAAGTCTTTTGCACATATTTAAGGCCATGAACGATTTCTCTTTGTACAATAAAATCGATTCGCACCTTGTACTGTACACCTTCTTTTATAATAAAGACCTACGAAACAAACGATTACCAAAATAAATGTTTTTATTGTGCTTAGTTGGTTATGCAAATAAATCAAATAATTTTATTTAATTGAAATCTAATTGATATTTTAAAAATATTTTTGAGACGAGCATCTTAATAGAGCGTATTTTATTATTTTAATATTCCATTATAAATCAAATATCATAACTATTGAAGAAATTTAAAACAAATGACTCACTTTTTTTTTAAGTTGGGAAATATCACCAGAAAGATCCAGTTCCATATCATCACGTCCCTCAACAACTAGAGCTAGTTTTTTCACAATGACTTTTCTTGGGTCACTTTCATCTTCATATGAAATCAAAATAACAAATTTTAGTTATGTTTCATTTTGCAAATAATGACACATATTGCGCTTACCATGGATAATTTTTTCCACTTGAGCATTGCCTAGAAGCGCTTCCTTATAACGACGTAAGCTCTCATCTTCTTGGTCAGCTGCCATTATTTCTTCAATGGTTTTTTGAGGTGGTGGTTGATAATTGGCATCATGAATATCATCCTCATGTACTTCGTTTAATTCTTTTTCATTTAATTCTGTTGACATTTTTAAAAACAAATTTTGTAATCTGCAAAACAAAAACAGCAATTTGGTGTTATTGACATTGACTAAAGCGATAAACTTATTCATAGTGCCAACGGCCCACAAAAATCACTCCTACTTGGATTAAGCTCGGTTCATTTGAGCCAATACATAGATGAACATTTGCATTAGTTTCGATTATCAGGGCCTAACTATAATAAAATAATAACTTTGTACGAAAATATCAACTACATATGATTGCGCACATAAATAACAATGTTATATTCGTTTGTGAACTTTTATTATTAGGTTTATTCATTCGAATAGGATTCGAGTATTTTACTCAAGTACATTATATTTAGCACTCTCATTCAAATTAACGGTGTAAAATCATCGCCGTTGTAAGGAAGTAGTATATATAAATATATATATACAAGTGCGTATACATAAATATGTTCACAGCATGGACATAATTAAAACAATTTATCCATGAATTTATTTTTGTTGAAAAACAATACACGCACAATCAACAACAACAACAACAATTTTCCAATTAATATAATTATATATATAAACAGTATCAAGACCTTCCAATTTTTTTTTACTACGAATGTCTTGACAAAAACATAATAAAAAATTATGATTCACACACCGGCATAGATATTCAGAATATTACTTGAGAACGACCATTGAGATATTCACAGATAACATAATTTTTTAAAGGCTTTTGCTGTACTCAATTAAAAACATTTTTTGAAAATATATAACAATAACAAGTATAGCAGTAAATTAAACAAGCAAAAATTCTAAAATTAAAATACAGATATGGTGTCCCCACCCTATTCCAGCCAAAAAGAAAAAGAAAAAGAAAAAAAAAACGTCAACAACAGGCCTCTTTTCTCTAGTATAAGTACTTGTACTACGTTTACATACCTCAAATACTCTTGTTCCTAAATAACTTTTTCAATAAACAAATATTAAACAGATAGTTATATTTTCTTATCCAAATTTCTACGAAAAAAGCAATAATAATGCAGAAACAAGTTGTAGCACAAAGAAAACCGGAACTAATCTACCACACGCAATGCAACTCAAATTTTGTACTAACGCCGTTCTTATTCACTTCACAACGAAGACATCCCAGCCGAATAACAGATTATAGCGCCTTCAGCATTTACCCTCGAAATTATCTACGTATATAAACAAATAGGGTGTAATTTGTAAATAGTATACATTCTTATTAATAAAAGCATTCAAATCAATTTAAATATAACACAGTTCAAACAGCTGTTTCGTAATTATCAGACAAACCTACCAAAGCTTCCGAGCCGTCTCAAGATAAAAACTTGGTTACAACCCTGTACATTGTAATATAACTATGGCATTGATTTTGGGTTAGATTTATGTCAAAAATTGTTGAAAAAAAATTTAAAAAATCAGTTCCTAGAAAAGCTTCCCATGAACATCGCTGTGCCGAAATAAAGCATATGCAACCATGGAGGCAACCACATTGCAACACAAAGCAAGCAATGCCACGCAAGCGAAAAGTTGAAAAACTTATGCAGGAGCTAGTGTCGATGCCGAATACACACTTCGATACAGCTAAGGTCCACGTCGTGAAAAATGCTACGCTTATGAACTGCACAAAAGTTGAGTCTGTATTTGTACTTTATTATCAATTTTTAAATTAATCCGTAATCGGCGACTTGAAATCAGCTGTTGTCTCAACTTTCATAGCGTTTAACGCGCTAAAGATAAAAGTTAATCGATTTGCTTGCGTTTCGTTGGTTGGTTTGTGTTTCATATGTGCGTGTCCATGCAACTGCATTAATTCCAACATTTTTTAAAATTGAAAACTACGTTGCGCTGCATATGGCTGATGACTATTAGCGCGTTCAACGCTCGCCAATTTGAGAAAAAAGCTGATTACAATTCACCAACTCGAATTAATTTAAAAATTGGTATTAAAATACAAGTATGATGTATTAAATTGCAAATGCTGATGTATACATTCCAATTCATCAATTTTTTTTTTTTTTTATTGTTGAAATTGCTTTGTATAAAAAAGGACAACAGTCCATCCATGCTGGATAAAATTTGAATTTGATNAATTTTTTTTTTTTTTTATTGTTGAAATTGCTTTGTATAAAAAAGGATTTGTATAAAAAAGGACAACAGTCCATCCATGCTGGATAAAATTTGAATTTGATGTTATTTGCTTTGTTGGCATTGTTTGCTATGCATTGCATTGCCTATAGATATGTTGGCTCATAATAACAGCGATGATATTGTCATTACTGGAAGCAGACAAGAACATCGACGTAGATTTTATACAGCTTATGATCAGATCGGATCCACAATTCGCCATCCTCCCAATAAGATATGTCGCAGGTAGTATTTTTTCATGAGATCTGGAAACCGTCCTTTCTTCAGCACCTCTATACGGTGCCAAATAAGAGACTTTATTATGCTGGTTTTGTGTTTTCGGAGAGGGGCTATTTTACTCCATTGCTTATTGAGGCCTTATGAGCACTTGTTCTCAAGATTACGTAGACACATAAAAATTTGTCTAGCTCGCGTGAATGGGTTTGAAATCACCTGAACAAAGCAATGCAACACGAAGCAAGAATTTACGCTGCTTAAAGTTTACGAATGTAGAAAAATTAAAACAAAAACTATCCGCCATTTTTCAAAATAGTTAACCTTGGAATTAATTAACTAATTATTTTATATAATATTAATATTCTATATAAATATATTATTTTTAAATATGCATTCACATTGATTGCTATTATTTTTTAAGCTATTTTAACTACATTAAAAATATATAATGAAATTAAAAAAAGTATATATACTTCAAATTCCAGTAGCAATAAACTATCTCAGCTTGGTGTAATTTGAGGATACAAAAAGACGAGGATGAATTGCAAAAAAATCGAAAATTCCATTGAATGATTCTATTTTTGATATTCTGTATCTTATTAAGAAAAAATCATTAGCACATCTCAGTTTATTACATATTACGGAGCGCATACAATTTTATGTCCTCATAGTCAGTTAATGGTGAATTACATACAATAGGCCGAATTCGAAATCTGCAAAGGATCGATTTCGCTGTTAAATATTACCAAATTCGCGTCTTGATTTTCAATGATTTTCGGTCTTTGCTTTAAATGCAAAATTCAAAATATTGCACCAAAAATGTTTGCTTGTAATACAATTTGGCGGTCTCTATTTTGAATGTTATTTATCAAGAAGAATAAGAAGAAGCAGGAATCATATGGTTTAAAGTAATAATAAATAGTTGTGTAAGAATAGAATAGTTAGCTTAAGGTAATAAGTTTCTTAAAAATGTCTACGTTCTTAAATCATCTCGAAATGAATGAGAAAATCAGCAGCGAGCCATGGCCTGAAGATGCTATGCTATATCAACCATATGAAGCTGAACAAATATTATTGCCAGAAAACGCAAGTTGCCTAGCTGTTAAGGCTTACTTGAAAATGTGTAATTTACCATTCGAAGTAAGATGTTGTGCGAATGCCGAATTTATGTCACCAGCTGGAAGGATGACTAAACTACCTTTTTTGCGGGCGGGTGCATTTGCTGTATCCGAGTTTGAGCCAATTGTTAAGTTTATTGAAAATAAACAAGTGGCAATTGGTTCGTGGTTAGACGAAGACGAGAAAGCTGACATGCGGTGTTACGTATCGCTGGCTGAAAATATATTCACTATGGCAGAACTGTATATTAGTTTTGTAGATAAAGAAGTGTACAATTCAGTCACTGCACCACGAAATGGCTGTGTATTTCCTTGGCCACTTAACATTCTCCAAAACTACCAAAAAAGACGGCAAGCTCTTAAACTGCTTGAAGTGTACCAATGGCACGATATGACAATGAATGATGTTCTGGAGAAGGTAGAAAAATGTTGCAATAACTTAACAATTAAGTTGGAAGAGACCGAGACACCGTTCTTCTATTCACATGAGCCATGTGAATTAGATGCAATCGCCTTCGGTCATCTCTTTTCCATTCTTTCCACAAAAATTCCAAACAATTCATTAATGAAAACAATACAAAAGTTTGATCGTTTGGTGCAGTTCTGTCACTTTATCGACGAAAAATATTTCCAAAGTAAATAAGCCGATCTACAATGAAATATAAATGTTACTGTGTAAAAGATTGTTCCCGAGCATTTCAACCAAATGTTATTATTCATATTGTGTACAATGCGTGTACATTATTTAATTTATTTCATTTTTAATTTTAATAAATAATTTATATTAAAAACAAATATAGTTTTTACAATTATTGTTAGTGTATTCCGTGAAACGATTAAATCATCTTGCTTCATACATCCCACATCTTTATTAAAAACAAAAAAGCAAACTCGGACACTTTGAGTTCCTTCCATAGGAGGGCTACTTCTGATTCCATGAAAATTTACATAAAAGACAAGTTTTTTGTTGCATCCTACTGAGATTGCGTATGAATGCATTTGTGGGTGATTGTCTAATCTTGTAGAATTTGAGCAAAATCGGTCTATAGTTTCACCCATAGGTTGTTTACTACCGACTGAACGGAAATTCGTAAAAAAGACATGTTTCTCATGGTATGCTGCTGAAATTTGCAATTAACGAGATACGACGTTACGCTGTTTCCATTAATTCATTTAATTGTTAACTAAAGTTATTCCAAGTACTTTTCGGGTGTTTTTCAACAAGGGTAGATCCATGAGCCTGAACCTATTTGCATGAGGAGGCTAATACTCATCTTCATTACAGAACCCTCATCGAATTACAAAAAGGAGAAACGAATTTAGCACTGATTCTTATTTGTCAATATGTATTTTGAACCTCTACGCCTATTCCATATTCCAATATCGGTTGGACAACAGATGTAAACAATAAATTCCTGGACCCATCTTTTAATCAACTCTAAGACACGAAAACATAATATAGCATGGAATCTAGTATTATTGCCAGATGTTTCATTCGATAGGTTATAATAGGAGCATAATTTCTAATAGAATAAGACACATTCACCAATGTTCTTCTGGCAAACGTTATGACATTACACTTTGAGCAATTAAGAGATACACGCTTAGCATTACAGCAGCTTATAAGACGATTTAGATCGTTTTGCAACAGATCACTTTATCATGATTGGTTTAGAACGAAGAATAACTTCACATAGTCCGTATATATCAAAATATTGGAGTTAAGTATATCAGAGGGAAGATCAGAGAGAAAGGTTGGATACTAAGGGTCCCAAAAGGCACTCTTGAAGAGAGCAGAATAAAACTATACGAACTCTAGATTAAATGTTTTTCATAATCCTTGCCACCACATTGACTAATATTTTCCCAATTCCCGTGATAGTAATTATCTTTATGACTTTGTCCTCAGTAAACTTTAAAACTAAACTGATTTAAGTCATGTTGGTCTCACATTTTATAGTATACATCGATCAAGTTCATGAATGAATATATATATATATATATATAATCTTATATCATCTCTATTAATCTCTGCAATCATCCTAATTTAAATGCTTCACCTTTTTTTATCATTGGAAATCATATAGCTGCGTAGAAAAGAATATCGAAGTAATAGTCGATCACAACCCATCATCCATTTCATTTTTGGCTGGATTTATTTTATACACGTCGTCAATGAAATTGGCAATGTGCATATTAGTTTTGACGGTACTTTTGTAACACCCAGAACGGGTGACGGGAGACCTATTAAAATATATACCGATATGATGAGCATCACCACTGAAATTGATCTGGTTATGTCCGTCCGTCCGTCCGTCCGCCCATCTGTAAGCAAAAACTAGAGTGAATAATTTGAGATAGATTTGCGAAATTCGGCAGACACGTTCTAGGGCAACATGTTAAATCGGTGTTTGGTACCTCCAGTAAACCTCTTCATTTAAAATTTGGGGCCTTAATTCTATTGGAACCGTAAGAGTTGGTATTTTGGAATGTAATTTCGTTATTAGGTGGATATTCAGAACATCTATATGTGTACCGAAGATAGTCGTGATTGAATGAAAATTAAAAACTACCTCCGGTATTCCCATATAGTCCTATTAGAGGTTTTAGTGCAAAATTACCAAAAGTTATTATTTAAATATTATAAAATTGAGTGAAAATAAATAAAATAAGTGAGTGGACCAAAAATGAGCAAGGTTGGTTGAAATTCTGAGGAACCTCCAGTAGACCTATGTGATCCCAAATGAGGGTTTTAAGCAAATTTAGCTAGTAAAATTAGTCAAATTAAAGAATATTTGAATATTTAGTTATAATAATTATAATCAATGTGTGTCCCAAAAATGAGGAAGTTTTGATGGTAATCAGAGTTACTTCCACTACACCTTTGTGGTCCGAAAAGGGTTTAACGTAAATTTGGCGAGAAATATTAATTAAATTCAATTAAATTTTATTATTAAAGTATCGTAATAATGCACATGATTGGATGAAACTCAGAGATACCTCCAACATACCGAAAAGAGGGGTCAGAGCAATTTTGAACAGAACAATAAATATTTTGGGTCCTACGTGTTTCTCACTGTCAGACTTAGCCGACTTTAAATTTCTTTCTTGTTTGTTTGGTTTTTAGAATGTTTATTTATTTTTATTATTACGAATTACTACGTACAAAAATAAAGAGTTTTTTCAGTGTAATACATTACAACTTGATGTTTTGCTTGAATAGGAAATTTCAGTAACTGATCAATCCATTGGCTTCTATGCCGATTTCAGTGAAATCAGGGTTAAAATGTCTATGGCATGTTCCTAATAGTATTCTCTGATTACCGTTAAATTCGCTAACAACAGGGTAATATGAAGTGAGCAATTCAGTATCTTTTGATGAATCTCCTGGCATTTATTCCGATGGGAAGTACCAAAATTTCTTGAAAAATTTCACGCCAATTCCAGAATGTTATTGAAATGTCAGAGAAGTGCCGCAATACTAAATTTCGGTAACTTTCGATTGCACTTATACCTATTTAAGTAATATGTTATCCCCATTGAAGGTAAATCGAAGGTAAGTCGTACCTGAGTTATGGCTTTTCTATTTTAAGCAAGAGAATAGAAATAGAAATCCCATAAAAAAAGTGTAGATGTATAGAACAAACTGCAGTTTTTATCGTCGTAAATAATGATGACTTAAAAGGCGAAACTTATGAAAAATATAGAAGGAAAGAACCCAAACATCTAAAAAACGTTGAAAATTGCATACAAGCACAAAAACGCTTCAAAAGAGAATTGAGTATATACTGTCCGTGGCATAATATTTATTACGATACCTGATAAGGATGCAGGAAATACATTTCCGCTGGTTAATAAATAGAAATATTGACGATCATATTATTATGTAAGTTATCTATTGTAGAAAATTTGTTTTCCTCAATCCTAAGCACTAACAAAATAAAACAAAAAAATTAAAACAAAAACACTTTTATTATAAAATAATTATTTTTTATTCTTAAAAAAATATTGTAATGTATAAGTATATCATTCAGAAACATTATTAGTTAAAAATATTAATTTAATGAAAATACACATTTTCTTACGCAACAATAACAATTAAAAGTAAAAAAAATATC
>JXOS01108535.1:0-13711 GCA_001015075.1 Cirrula hians
ATCACACCACGTTTCATACAAAAAGGTCAATGAAACAAAAGTGTATCTCTGCAGTTTTCAGACTCATATAATGACAACACTGGTCTGATCTCAATTCATACACCAAATAAATTATTTTTTCGTTAGTTCATTACAGCGGCTTTGTTGCTCTGACCTTTTTAACTTTGTGTTCTCTCATTAGAAAACACTTTCCGCAAAGTATTCTTAATTTATGTGATTTGTCTATAGGTCGTATGATCTTCGCATTGCTCCATTCTGGAAGCCGTTGAAACATAAAATGACTAAAATCCTTCCATCGTAATATTTGTTGTCACAAATATTTCAATACAGAGATACAAATTATTTTCCATTTTCAATATTTTGAATGTTTTTCACAAAAAGTCTGACTGTTTTGATAGTTTTGTACTTGGTTTTCAATTCACTTTATCTAATTCTCGCACTTGAACATAAAAAACTGAGTGTTGAACAATTATATGAAACATATGTTAAACTTTTTTATATTGCAGGTAAAATACTCGATTGTACAGCAGCCAAATCAGAAAGGCACCAAGTTCACGGTCGACGAAGAGACTGGTGAGGTTTCAACAAATAAAGTGTTTGATCGTGAGGGAGATGATGGTAAATTCGTTTCGGTCACTGTCAAAGCCACGGATCAAGGAGAGCCAAGTCTGGAGGGTGTTTGCTCATTTACGGTTGAGATAACAGATGTAAACGATAATCCGCCACTGTTCGATCGACAGGTTAGTTGTCTTTTAAATTGCTGCTAAATATTGTTTATAACCTTATTATGCTTAATAGAAATATGTGGAAAATGTGAAGCAAGATGCAAGCATTGGTACAAATATATTGCGTGTTTCTGCTTCGGATGAGGATGCCGATAATAATGGCGCCATTGTTTATAGCCTGAGCGCGCCATTTAATCCCAACGATTTAGAATATTTTGATATACAAGCCGAATCTGGCTGGATAGTGCTGAAGAAGCCGCTTGACGTAAGTGTTCGCCAGCTACAATTAAAAATCCTAATTCCCGTTCTTTACTTTTAATTCATTTTCATTTTATTAAAATAACCTCAATTTTAAAATGCGTCATTTTTTTCTACCAAATCAATAACTTCAGTTTCTGACTAACAAATAATTAAAAACAAAATAAACAGAGCAGGGCGATTAATTCTTTCCAGTTATATATTGGAAAAATAAGATTAAGCTTAGGAATAAAATTAAATTTAAATTATTTATTTTTCGTTCTTGGTTAAAATTGTATGCCAATACTCTACATAAAAGTTTCATTTCTATACGAGTTTTTTATTATTTCCCTTTTTCACTTGAGTTTTCTTAGTTTTTGAATGCACCAATTTGTTTTAAGAATTAACATTTTTTTATACTTTGGCGTTCATTTTTAGTTTTAAAAAAAGTGTAGCGCAATATATTGAGCGAAACCATATATACGGTCAATACATAGAAGCAGTGCAAATTTTTTTGACATATCTATATAAATGAAACTAATCAAACTATTCGTACTACATAAACATAAACGTACATTAGCTATAAACAACAAACACAAATCTAGTGTAGTTTTTGAAACTTTTTAATTCAGATTTTTGTTTAGTATATTAATTTGAAGAAGTTTTTTTTTTCCAAAAAAGAAATATTATTTTAAATGTGTGTAATTGGTAACGAAAAGCATAAACCAAAACACATAAATGCAAGCATTGCTTTTTAACATTTTTTTTTATAAAAACGTTAACTTAACTGGTACAGCAGCTTATTTAGGCTTTAATAGTTAAATCAATCGGAGTTTGGTCATATCTATGAACCCTAATTACTATGTACAGTTTTAAAAATACACAACATTAAGACAGGATGGTTTCGAGAACCAAAAACCTGTAACTTGCGCAGATAATACACAAAACACGTATCCAATAAATTTTGTTTTAAATTAATTTTATTTTATATATTTTATTTCTTTTAATTTTGATGCATGTAAATGTAAAGCAAGTCCGAAGAACAACTTAATTTTTGAGCATCTGTCGGCATTTACAAAATTAATAAAATTATTATGAAAGAAAATTATATTTATCCTTATTGAATCCCCAGCTATCAAAATGTTCCTTCTAAAAAAATAATAACAACAATTTTTTGATATTCAAAATGAATTTTTGTCGAGACTATTTGTATTTTGGACAATCTCTTGTGAGAAATATTTTTGCTTAATATAGTTTGTGCATATTGAAAATAAAGCATGTTTGTGTGAAAATGCTTAAATTTTGTAAAAAAAAAAAAATAAAAAAAAAAATAGTATACACATATAGATCTCTGGATACTTGCTAGTTATCAATAAGTAAAAATATTTATGTTCATTAAACTGCACCTTTTGATTAATTTATTATTTACTTTTTGTTAATAACTATTTAACTTAGGAAAAACTGGATTAGCTCTAAACTAGCGTCAGAGTTTTCTTAAGCAATCTTTTAAAAACAATATAAAATAAATAAGTTCAATCAATTTTTTTCCATATACAAATTAAACTTCAACACGACCAATTGTACCTTTCATACATACATTCAAACTAGCGTCAGAGTTTTCTTAAGCAATCTTTTAAAAACAATATAAAATAAATAAGTTCAATCAATTTTTTTCCATATACAAATTAAACTTCAACACGACCAATTGTACCTTTCATACATACATTCAAACTAGCGTCAGAGTTTTCTTAAGCAATCTTTTAAAAACAATATAAAATAAATAAGTTCAATCAATTTTTTTCCATATACAAATTAAACTTCAACACGACCAATTGTACCTTTCATACATACATTCAAACTAGCGTCAGAGTTTTCTTAAGCAATCTTTTAAAAACAATATAAAATAAATAAGTTCAATCAATTTTTTTCCATATACAAATTAAACTTCAACACGACCAATTGTACCTTTCATACATACATTCAAACTAGCGTCAGAGTTTTCTTAAGCAATCTTTTAAAAACAATATAAAATAAATAAGTTCAATCAATTTTTTTCCATATACAAATTAAACTTCAACACGACCAATTGTACCTTTCATACATACATTCAAACTAGCGTCAGAGTTTTCTTAAGCAATCTTTTAAAAACAATATAAAATAAATAAGTTCAATCAATTTTTTTCCATATACAAATTAAACTTCAACACGACCAATTGTACCTTTCATACATTCATAGAGGGGTTGCTATCCTGTAAGTAAATCAACGACCTTGAATTCAATATAATTGTGCTCATGGTGTTTGTGTCTAATTTACAAAAAAAAAAAAAAAATTTAATAATAACTTAGAATTAGTGCAATAAAGCATTCATTGTACCGCTAAGTCAATCCTACAACAACTGCTATCTGCACAGTCATGAATTAACAAATAATTGAACAAATAATAACAAATTTAAATTTCTACCATACTTCAGAACATGGGTTTTAATTAATTTTTTTGTAATATGCAGTTAAATTAAACCCAAAATGATGATATTGTCATTATATATAACAAAATATGTGATTTAAAAAAATAAGCTTAAAATGAAAATATTTGACATACCAAAATACCACATTAATCTTCAATGCATGCTCATGCCCTGTGACTCTTGTGATTAAAGCATCATGTGCTTTCCGTCCTAGTCTAGGACTCCACAAGTTGAATAGTTCATCTTTGAGGGGTTTTTTCACTTTCCAGATGGCATGCATGGCCTTTGTCAGCAGGTGCCCGGTTCAAATTGGCTATGAGCACGATATAACCATGTTGTATTCTTTCATAATACCGCTCAACTATGATGCCAAAACAGTAAATAGTGACTTCATTTGATTTAAACACAATATGAAAAATCCGCAAAAGCTTGTTGTCTTCTTAACAATGTCCTCTTTGAGTTTCTGCCGCCATCTTCATGCAAATTGGTAAACTGGCACGCTTTATGGTTTGGCTTGAGCACCGCTGCTCTTTTCCTGTAAATAGATATTAATTAATACAACCTACGATTAGGTTAGACATAACTTATAACTTCTATTAAAAATTCACAATAATTAATATAAACTTGTATACATTTATTTAAATTATGAAATTTACTAAAGCGATATATTAAATAAACATGATCAAAATTTATTTAAAAAAAATTGTGCTATGATCATAATTATAACCATAAAAACACAAAAGCAAAAAATAAATAGAATAAAAATTATAATAAAATTAAAATTTTCGAATCGAATATATAAACAGAGTATTAAGAGTGAATTAATATTAAAAAACCAAAGTACTATAATGGTAGTTTGTATAATTCAAAGTTTGATATAACACATAAAAGTGGTTAGTTATAATGGAAGGATTTTCTGATTGAACAAGTTTTATTAAGTATACGTTTTATTGGAAAGAATTTACCATTCATTAAACTACTTTTAGATCATTATATCTTTCTTAAATAAAACAGAATTACATTGTGAAGTGCCATCTCTCATGGTGGAGAAGAAAATTTTGTATGTTTTCGAGAGAATTGACAAAAATGTTATTGTTAACTCCGAATACAATTGTAAGTAAAGCACTCCTGTAACTAATCGCATTACTGTTTTGAGATATGGTGTCAGTAGAATAGCAAAATTACAACCGTTACCAAAAGCATTGGGAAATTAAAAAAAAAAAAACTTCAAAATGATGTGTTCCACTTTATCCGCTAATGCCTTAATTAAAATTGTAAAATCTAGGAAATAGTTATAATTAATTTTTAATTTTGTTAGGAATATACTTAATTTTTCATTAATTTTTGCTCAATTAAGAAAATCTGTTAGTAACCCTTTAATTAGTTATGGTAAATAAATATTTTTAAAAAATAATTTAAAAGAATTACAAAACCCTTGGACTCATCAATTTTAAATAAAACACACTATTTTGCGTTTCTTTTTCTTTGAAGTGGGAAATACCTTTTAACAGCAATTCATTTTAAAAAATTGTAATAAAAAAATTAAAAGAACTCGAATGAGGAATCAACAAACACTTATAGAAAAACGAGTTCAGATAATATTTATAATATTCCATTGTCTGATAAAATTGAAGCTTGAAGTGTTTACAACCGTTCTAGTTGTCAGTGATCATTGTGTCATTAGTATCGCATAATATTGTATTGTCAGAAATCAAATTAGAGAAAGATCAATAGTAATATGACTTCGGATATTTTATATGTTGAGCTGATGGAGGAGGTTTTAAAATTAAATGTGCATTATATTGCTATTTTTTTTAAACATTTCTATTGAAACTATGTCCATGTAAATGTTGAAAATTTTGCGAATAATAAAATTAAAATTAAAATTGCTGAAATGCATAAAAAAAAAATCTAAATAAATTAAAATCCAAATAATAAAGAAATTTGCATTACACATATAACAATTTAGTTCAATAAATTATCCTGTTAGACAAACATTAACGGCTGTTTAAATAATTAAATTTTTACTAAAATAAAATAATTTCTTATCATTAAGTCATCCCATTATACTATTAATA
Organism: Cirrula hians; assembly: GCA_001015075.1. Lineage (NCBI taxonomy): Eukaryota > Metazoa > Arthropoda > Insecta > Diptera > Ephydridae > Cirrula > Cirrula hians. Next base: position 5,506 of record JXOS01108535.1, read on the forward strand.
AATAACCACAAATTATTTTATAAACTATTTGAGTAATTTAACAAATTAAACATAAATGCACTTAAAACACAAACTGATGCTGTAGCATTTATATGTCAAAAACTGTGTGCGCCATGCGTTCAATCCACCAAGTTTACTTACATGCTAATCCCTTAAAATAGTCTCGCCAAATAATTTTCATATATTCAAAAGTACAGTTAATATCGTCCATTACACATTGATTCCTGAAATTCCAGTAGTTGTGTTCCTCCATATTTTCAATAATTAAAATTATATTTTCCGATTATTTCAATTTTAATTTAATTATTCTATTTTTCATATTTATTTTTTTATGTAAATTAACAACATTATTGTTAAATGTACCAAATGTAAACTACGCCATCTGCCGACTAAATTTAACATGAACTTCGTGCGGCGCAATATGATTAACGCAAACATTTTGCTGTCAATTCATTTATCAACATAATACATGTAATACATACTAACATTACACTGGTGTGGTTATTAATAAATTTAACTTAACATTTTGCTGCCTACAAACAAACACATATACACAAACACGCTTACATTTGGTAACACTTGCTTAACGTAAAATGTAAAAATGTATCAAAAATAAAAAACCTCAATATGACCACACAAACAGCGCGACCGTTATCGTTTGCGTGTACGCGCGTCCGACCGTGGCGAGCCACCTTCGTATGCAGATGTCGATGTTGAATTAGATGTTGTCGATCGAAATAATAAACCGCCAATATGGGATAGAAGTGTGTATGGTCCAATACATATACGTGAAAATGTAACTGTTGGTACGGTTGTAACATCGGTGAAGGCAAGGTTTGTATTCACTATCCGTTCTACTACTACTTCTACGTACGATTCATACAAACCATAACATTAAAGCAGCTAACATAGACTTTACATAAGCTACAACTAATAATGTTAACCGATTTACTAATTTCTCTACATTCTTTTGCTCTCAATTGTATTTAAGTTAGCGGTTATTATTATGATTATTATGTATAAGACTAAAATATATTTAACGGTTTTTGTGAAAGTGGGAAATTTTTGTACTAAATCCCACCACAGAGTGACGTTGTACTTGGTATCTTTATTTTGCACCAACAAGTTTGCAAACACCACACTGCGATGTTAAATAACCACCGTGGTGATATTCGATTGGCTGTGTTTTTTTTTCAAATTTCAAATTTAAAACTGCTGCTGGTGTGTGATAAGCTGCTGGTGTGTAACAAGATGTGGTTGCTTTGTTTCTGTCTTTGCTAAACGTCAACAAACCTACCAGCACTTATGTGCGTGTTGCAGTGCAAAGGGACAAACAAAATGCATCTAATACCAATTGGAAATGATTTTAAAAATTCCTGAATTGTTGATTTTGTATCAAAGTGTTTAGGAAAACCCAACGTTTGGTTTGGTTTTTGAATTTTGTAAAATTTTTCCAACATGATTTATATTATTTGAATAATATGGTTTGTGTATCCTTTAAAACAATTACAATAACAAACAGCATATGTATATACTAAAATTGGTAGCGGCTAACGCGCTTCGAGTGTGGTTTTCAAAAAAATGTGAGCTATTTGCAAAACATTGGAATAAAATCAAATTCGCAATTATTCGATATGCCTGGAAGATTTCATAAATGACACAGCCTCCAAGCAAATAAACACTCGAGGAGTGAGTTTTTTTAAATTTATTTTTTTTGTTCAATTTTTTCTTTCTTTTACCATGCTCCGTTATTTCATGAAATGGGCCCTATCTATTCTGAACACAAAACAACGCCGTTTAATTAAATATTTAAATTACAGTATCGGTTTGCTACACATACATACAATAACATACACACAAACACAAATATGCATAAAATTACACTTTGCAACAACTCGTACTGAAACATATTATTAATATTATTAAATTGTGAATAGGTTGAGTTGGATATTTTTTCTCTCTTACGGCATGTAGTCTACTTTTCAAATATACCATATGTAAGCAATGATACAATAACGAGGTAATTGCTACAACAACAAAAAATAAAAATAAAAAAACCACAATAAAAAATGTTAAAAACCAATTGCATCGAAATGAAAAAAGACTATTGTACCTTGAAATTAATTATTTATTAATAGCCAGAGCATTACGGAAACCTATTAATGCTTAATAAATATTTCAACAAATAAACAAGGATATATATATATATATATATAATTAAACAAAAAATTTAAATAAATTGCACAATATCCTTTTAATTATTATTTTCAATTGCGCTTAAAATTTTGCAGTTAGTTATTTTCTCAATTTTAATCAAACATTTTTACCTATTTGCGTTTCCATTTGTTGTAACTCTTTCATATTATTTCAGCATAGCTTTTCATAACCGAAATTAAACGCTTGATTTTTATTTTTTTTTTAATTTTTGCCAAGTGGTCATCAGACTGTTAATTAACCCTTCGATCCGCCTTAGAGCTGGTTTTTTTTTTATTAAATCGGTTACGCTAATTGTACTTACATTATGCTCAAATCGAAATATTAGAAATAATTTGGAATTATCGATCTGACCCTCAGCCGATGGGTCGTTCTGCAATGCGACTCTCATATTTTTCTCGAATTTCGACTGGCGGCCTTTAAGAATTATATTTTTATTATTCATTCCAAACCAATGGTACATGAAATTCCATATAAAATCAAAATGTGATTTTTCTAATTCTTGAAAAAAAGATTTACCAAAATACTCTTGTCCTGCCAATAAAAAACAGCTCAAAAAGCGCATTATCTGAGTTGGCTTAGCGATTTTGAGTTTATACATTTTAGTAAATTTTTCATAACATTCTTATGCTACTTCATATAGAAAATAATTACTCGCTGGAATCTCAAACGTGTTAACGTTGTACCACTACCGATTTCAAAACAGAGTGCCGTTCCAGTTCAGCACCATCATTATTACATTGAATTTATTCGTCTGATAATAAACTGGTGTTTATGCGAATTCAAATAATATGAAATAGAATGCATGTCATAAATTATATCTATTGAAAATAACGTCTTTTACTGCCCTCTTCTTTAATGCTCTTGTTAACATGTTTTAGGTTTCTCAATTAATAATTTTTTTCAACTAATTCAATGCCGAGTAGGCAAAACAACAAAGAATTAAACAAACTAAAAATGAAGGAATAACAATTACTTTGTCCAATAAATACGACTCAGAGACTGTTCTAGGGTTTACTCTTCAAATTTTCAAGACAAGTGCACAAATTCTACAATTTTCTATAGTTTTGTTCAAATTTCCCTTTTTAGATTTGTAACTTGCTTTTCAAATCTCTGTTCCACAAGGTACAGATAATTTAAGAATCTATTCTGTTTTAAAAATTTGACTGTATAGAAATTTTGATTAGCTACGGCAAAATAAGTATCCAAATAGTTTCTTTACAGTTGTCTATTATATAACAAATTTTAAAAATAAATCAAACAATTTGTACGACGTCGTTTTGTTTATATGTATACAATAAATGATCGCGTTTGTGTGCAGTTATCGCGGAAATGATGATCACTTTGCATTACTTAAATGAAACATAAAGTTTAAAATGATTTTTAATGATTTTATATTAACTATTAAGCTTAAGTATAATTAAGGTTGGAATCGAGACAGAGTCTTTACAAACTCAATAGCTAATTGCTGTAAAATTAATTTGCACTGCCTTGAAAAAAAACTTAAAAAAAATTAAAATGTACAAAAATTAGTCGAAACATTTTGCGTTATTAATTATGCTTCATTTATTCAGTTCTGTTGTCGATGTTCTAGTATTGGAAATTATGTTGTTAAGGTCAAATAATTAATTGCGTGTAAGCACCGCTAATGATTGCGCACACACAATAGCATAGGCTTACTCTAATGGTGTGGGTACTATTTAAGCTACTTTTTGACTATTTATTCTTTTCATTCTTTTGTTTATTACCCATTTATGATTTTCATGACAGCATATTTAAAATTTCCAAATATTTATAGAGAAGAAAACAAATACATAATTTTTGAATTTTGTCTACTTCTTTACTTCATTTGTTTTTTTATGAAAAACAAAAAAAAAAAAATTTAACTACGAATGCTCGCTTACGCGCTGATTTTTGCAACGTGCATGACTTTGAAAACCGAAATAAACGCAAAACTGATTTTTGAAACGCAAAAAAAAAAAAAAAACAAATGATAATTTGATCTTGCGTATAAAACAGCGCGAAACGTATAAATTAGAAGCAATGGCACAAGATAAAGGTTATCCGCCATTATCACGTACCGTTGAGGTACAGATTGATGTGGTTGATCGTGCCAACAATCCACCGGTTTGGGATAATACTGTTTATGGACCAATTTATGTTAAGGAGAATATGCCAGTTGGCGGCAAAGTCGTCTCGATCAAAGCCAGGTCTGTTTATTAGACTAACACTGAAATTCTTTAAAGAAAAAACATGTATATATATATAAAATTAATTCAAAGTTAATAAATCTAGTCAGTTTTTTAAACTGTAACTTTTTAACTTTATTATGTACCACAATTCACAATACTTTTATTATTAAGTTTATTGTATAAAATTAGTTAATTATGCTGCACTGGCTTATTTAATTCTATGTGTGTCTACATCAACTGTTTTGTGTTGTTATTGCATGTTCTAACATAAAGCCGTCATTATCCCTTTTTTCCCAATGAAATTTCTAGTCATTATTTATTACAAATTATGAATAAGATTAAATGTAAATCTTTTGCAATTATTATGTGAAATTGAATCTTTTTATTATTTTATTGGTTTGATTAATGTGAGCAATTGTTTTGCCTAATTGCTATGCTATTTCAATTAATGATTTTTAATTAATTTTTAAATTTTTAACATGTTCATTAAATGTATTCCCTAACTCTGTTTTGTTAGTTTATTGCTTAAATTCCAATTTTTTGTGTTTGCTTGTTTACGTGCCTACTCAATGAGTGCCCTTTTGCAAAATTCCTCGCAATCCTAGCATCCTCTTTGGGCTATTTCCTCTTTCGTTCCAAAAAAGCACATCAAGACCATAACAGCAAATGTACTCATCAACTGCACACTCACATAAACTTAAACTGCACAATTGTAATCAAGTACGTATATATGCCCCACATATATTAAAAAATTAATGAATAAATATGAACTTGCACTAAAGCACTTAGCACAGTTACAACTGCACTTAAAACACTTGAAATTATTAGTTTGCTTTCCAAAATTTATCAAAAACTTGTTGCTAGTGATGTGACAAGTAATCAAACTCAATGACATTCTATTACAACAAAAAATTTCTATTCCAAATATAAATTGGAAATATTGTGTTTTCATAGCAAGTTGCAAGTAATTATTACTTTGCTTACCACTATTCAAAGTTTGTAATCGTAGTTTTTTATATTTTTTTTATTAATTCGTTGAATTCCGCAATTTTCAGGAGTAAATGCAAAAATTTTATTTACAACGGATAGGATACGAATCTTTGCTAACACAAAGCTTAATCTTTTCCAATTATTATTAATTCTAACCTTGGCCTTAAATCGAATTCAATAAATTAAGATTCATTTAAAAAAAGTTTAATACATATTTTCGAAAATGCTTAACATAGACAATGTAAACAATGTCAATGCCAATTTGATCGATTACGGAGACTGAGTAACTTCACAGCAGTGTTCTTTTGTGGTCCGAAAATTATGTCATTATTCAATTATGCATGGTATTGAAGTGAATGACTGTGAATCCGCGTTTCGAAAATGGTGCACCTTACAATGAAATTTAAGAATTTAACAGTTTTAATATATTAAAATATTATTAAAATGCGTTCATTATTTCTAGTTCAATAAAACATAATTTATCGAATTCTTCAAAATGATAAAATATTTGTATACATTTATTGATGATATCCTAACACGATAATTGCAAAGTATTCAGGTCAGTCCTTGTTATGCTTTAAAGAATTTCCTTCGCTGTGCCTAGGACAAGGTCGATACATTTTGGGTCCTATACGCCTATGAAGCATTCGATTCGTATAGTGTCCTTTGTCCTAGCCAATGACTTAAGTAGTTTGTACCCACAACACGATTATTAAATATAAAATACAATTTTGAACCGTGTTTTTCATTGAAAAATCTAGAAATTAAGCATTATTGGTCTGTCCTTTCCAAACAGATTTGAAAACCATACGGTCATATTACATAGACCGAAATTTTGTACCATGTCTTCAGAAAGATGAATGATTGGGACTAAGCCAGTTTATGATAGCAGGATCTTGTTCAAAAATCGGCGCTGTCAAAACCAGGGAATTACGATGTGCATCTTTTATGTATTGGAATTGAAATTAAATCTCAGATTCAAAAACTTACTGATGAATATTTTCTGTTTCCCAATATATCANGTCAGATTCAACAACTTACTGATGCATATTTTCTGTTTCCCAATATATCATCGACATNCTCAGATTCAAAAACTTACTGATGAATATTTTCTGTTTCCCAATATATCATCGACATCTTTTCATAGTTTTTCCTACGTCCCATATAAGCCCTGGGGTAAATTCATCTTCATCCAATATTTTGTTTTCTTAAAAGATTGCTGAATTTCTGAACATTAGCTACACAAACATTTACTATAATTCTCTGAGAGTTAATAATATTTATTTTCATTCAAAAATTATTGAGTTAACATTAGTAAATTAGTTTTCTGAAAAGGGCCTGATTGTATATAATGCACATCCAAGCTATGAACTGCTTCTTTTTAATCAACATAGGCAATTAATTTCCAATTTTTTGGATAATTGTTTGCAGCACTAAGGTTAGTTACTGGAGACCTAGTAGAAGTAGAAGATCTATTGTAGAATCCAATTAAGTCACGTCGATCCGTCTGTCGGTATGAAAAACTTTAAACAATGCATAGCACTTTCTAAATACGGCTTTTAAGAAAATTTTATAAAAGTTTCAAATTTCAAGGCTTCCTTTGTTTTGCGAAATAGGGAAATTTTATGTCCAATAATCCAATTCTCGGTGATGAAAAGATTAGATGATATATATCTGATATAATCCGTGTACAGCTATATTCTTGTAACACTGTACTTATAAAATGGAATAAACTAAGGAGAAATCTCTGTACGACTTTACGGGAATCATCGGACATGAATGCTGAGATGATGCCTTAAGGGTTTAATGTCAAATTATCTACATTTCGTGAAATTGCGTATATTATATTGTTGCCCTAAACCCCGTTTTACTTTGTTACTTCATTATGGGTTTCATTTTATACACATTATTAATACAATTAGCAGGACACTTGTTTGCCAAATGTTTGTCATTCGTATAAATAATAATTCCCGATCATATCCCCTTTACAATGCACACACTGCTCATTATAACAATAACTCGTTAACCAAATTTCTGGCTTAATTTCTTAAAATCCTCTTTTAGGATGACGTGGCTGTATTGGAGGTACTGCCGAGTTTTTTCTAGAGATTTCGTTGAATTTGATTAACTTTTTTGACTAAATTTGCTTAAACACTTTTTTTCGGATCTAATGAGTGTATTGGAGGTTCCTCTAATGGTTATCCATAAATTCATATTTTTGGTACACACATTAATCCTACTGGAGGTAACTATGACTCATTCCCAATGATATGTTTTGACTGATATGACTACTCACCCAATAACCAAATTTCATTGAAAAATATCAACTCAAATGGCTGCAGTTGTCTTAGGACTCTAGTTTTCTTGGTCATCGCACATTGTTGCATTATATGTTTTTATTATTTTAAAATAAATAATTTTGAAAACCACAATAGCAANATTATTTTAAAATAAATAATTTTGAAAACCACAATAGCAAATATAATTTCCAGTTTTTTGGACAATCAATGGAAACACAATAACACCCTAGTTAGATAATAGTTATCGCACAATTACCTACTCCCCAGCACAAACACATTCGCACGCACATATGACAAAGCTGCACAAATATTCGTATACTGCAATAGTGTTGTTGCACTCTTATCGCCTGTATGCCTTTGTGGCACCAGCTAACGCTGCACAAAACTCTTTTAATAACTAGCACATGTAAGAGAATGAGTAGTCGCATTAAATGCTAATATTTAAAGAATACTCTTTTTGAATATGTTTTTGTAAAAATACAAAATTACTTTACATTTTGTAAAGAAAAA
>JXOS01108586.1:0-10004 GCA_001015075.1 Cirrula hians
TTTTTTTTTTTTTTTTTTTTTTATAAAAATGCAATATATTGATGATTATTTGTTTTTGAGATAGAAATTAAAAAACCTTAATCTGAAAATATTTGTATTTATATATGAGTGATAGTGTAATATACCTAACATATATATTTATTATTATTTTTTTATAAAGAATGTGTGATATTAATATCAAATCTTATTATTTATCGAATAAATACTATTCAACCTAAATAATCAGTTATCATATAAAAAATTTTAATAAACATTTGTCAAAAAAAAAAAATATATTTTATTTCTTCTTATTTTTCCCCAAAGTAAGTGTGTGATGTGCATTTGCTAGTTGTGATTTCCTTCTATTAAATTCAAGATAGTCCTCCTCAAGTTTTTTTCGAGACTCTTCTAGTTTGCGTTTCTCTTCTGCATGATCCCTTTTAAGTTTTTCAAATTTGGCATGTAGCTGAAAAAAAAAAATATATAACACGATAATTAACCTCTCATCAAATTTGAAGTAATCTATTTACAGATTAGCATGAGATTTACATTTTTTATTAATCAAATTAGTTTATTACTACTGTAAATCATATTTTTATACACATCAGCCATACACTGAGGGTCTTATGGGTTTGTGTAAAGTAAGTAATGCATAAAAATAATTATTCCCATTATATATTTCTTAGATTTATATTCAGATTCTCACAAAAACTGTAAAAAAGTGTTGTCCGTGAACCCAATAACTCAAGTCATTTTTTAGGTAGAGTAGTGAAAAGCGACTTCTAAAAATAAAAAACTCATATCATGTTTGAATCGGTAGATAATTTCGGATGCCTACTCAAAGTCGCTAGATTGTACAAAATAGGTAGTGTATTCATCGCAATTTGTTGAAATTTTAAATTGCGGTACTGCTCTGACATTTCCATAATATTCTTGAAATTGTGAGAAAATTTCAAGTTGGGTATCTCACAGAACTTTAAATACTCATTACATTGAAATGAGCAGAACAGCTAGGTGGATATCACAAGTAACTGAAATTTAGCATAAAATGGTTTTTGTTATAGTTTGATCAACAAAACACTGCAGAATTTACAAATAAAGGTGATAGTAGATAGAAACCAGATTACCATATCAGAAAAAGCCATTCGTTTGATATTTAATGTCTTGAAAGAACACTAGAATGTTATAGGAAGGGCATGCTTTATATTAATATACTCAAATTGCAATTAACTGCAAAAATTGTAATAAATGACATTGCATATATAAAAAATGTATTTCGCCATAAAAAAACGTTCGCAAATTCATGCGAAAGCCAAATAAATTTTACATTGTATTCTAAATGTAAATGAATATTAGATTGCTTCATTTTTTAAGTTAATATACCATCAAAATGAGAAATGTTATTTTTAAAAATTTAAAACATGTAAAACAAGTTTTGTAAGTTTTAACAAAAAAATTTACCGTTTTTACCGTCGAATGAATAAAAATATATTTTCAACAAACCTCCTTTTCACTCTCTTTCAACTCGGCTTCCTTTTCCTTCACTCGCTGAACGAACATCTGCCGAACTTCCTCTTCCTTGGATTGAAGCTCTGCTAAATGGTTACACCGTTTTGTTTCAAATGTCTGCTGGAATGATACCTTCACATATTTTTTAAAATTAATTTCTAAGTAAACTGAGGTATATTTTGAAAACTTACTGGTTTATTGTCGCAATCTACATCGCTAAATCCCATTTGTTCAAGACGCCTTCTCCGGTAGAGTTCGTAATGGCGGGTATGAGTCTTTTCTCTCATATCTTCCATATTTGTCCGAATAAGCATTTCTCTCAATTTCACAAAATCACAATGTGTCTCATTTTCAACTTGAACAGTACCCCAAGGGTATTGGCGAGCTCTAATTAACTTATTTCCTACCTTAATAAATTCAGTACTTCCGACTACAGCAAATGGTACAAATGCATTCATTGCTATATTTGTTTCAGCCACACTATCATCATCAGTTGGAAACTGATAAATTTGTACGCCATTTGAATTTAATTCTTGTATGATGTTTGCTTTAAAACGTTGTAATTCACCTTTGGAAATGGTATCTGCTTTAGCAATTATTGGAATTATATTGACTTTACTGTCCAACTTTTTCATACACACAAGGTCTATAGACTTAAGTCCATGACCTGTAGGACAAATGAAGTACAGACACGCGTGGATACGACTATCATGGCAACTTGTCAAAGACCGTTTAATTTTCAACTCCTCTTGAAGATATAATTCAAATTGTGTATCAATGTAATCCACGACAGCTTTAAAAGAATCATCTTTATTTATTTGGTCGCCATAACCTACTGTATCGCAAATTGTTAGTTTCAGGCTAACATTGCTTTCATGAAGTTCATAGGTATGTGATTTTAGCTTCACATTGCTAAGTGTGTGTGGACTCGGTACAGAGTCGAAGCTAGTATTGAATAAAGTATCCATAAGAGTTGATTTGCCTAGACCAGTTTCACCTATTAAAATTTTATTTTATGATATTATTTATGCAGAGAATAACACAAAAATTTACCGATACACATCACATTGAATACAAATCCAATTTGTACACTCTTATTGACTAATTGATCAGGTAAACTATCAAACCCAACATGTCCACCCTGTTTTAAAGTACGTACGCTTGCTTCACCCTTAATGAAAAAATTATAGCAAATTCAAACAATTATTTAATATAATTTGTGTAATAAATTTAAATCTTCATAAAAGTTTTTTTTTTTGCAAAACAAAAGGTAAATAAAACTTTTGATTTAACTTAATTATTTTGTCAATTTGTATATAATATAAAAACGTAGTGACGGATTAAAAAATTATAGTTAATTAAAAGATACTAATAATTTTAAACATGAAATATTGAAATCTAACTACAGAAGACGTGACAATAAACCATGATTTTGACAATTCTTGAAAGATGGATTTATGGGGAGAACTTAATTATGGACTGTTACAATCACACTTAAAAAATGCAATCTAGCCCAAAACTTACGCAAATTATGGGTATCAAAGGCTGTGGGACAGAGAAACAAAATAAAATGCATTTCTTCTAATTGAATTTCTTTTCGATTTATAAACATCTCTCTCAAAAACTTAAGGTGGGAAGTGCGTATTTCATACTTATAACTGATGAGTTAACTATTGTAAGATAACATTTTAAACTGCTACCATTATAAAAAAAAAAAAAACGTTATCAAACTAATTTTACAAAAAATTGGAAAATGTAGAGGTCGGCGCATTAATGCGTTATATATGTATTTCAACTAAAGTAATTCCAACTTTCAAAATGCGAGATGTTAAAATACAATATTATTTAATATCAATCAGTCATGGACTGGGGGAACGTACTAAGAGTGTGTCCGAAGTTTGTAATACATAGTAATAATCATTTGTTTCTGGGATATAAATTCATGTCCGTGAACACCTTGAGTAATTTTTCAGTAGACTAAAGAAAATCGGGATACGAACATATTTTGTAAAAAGCCAGATCGATTTCGAGAACGGGCAAAATCGTTCTATTATTTTGGGCAGCCCCCCATTGGTCGATAATTTCCGAAATCATTCTCAAAAACCATTAAAAAACCAAGCGTGCCACTACATTCTAATGCAATTTGATATGACGGAATTTGTGAGTTGTTGCCATATTCTTAAATTTGACCAAAATCCGGCAAAAACTCCGAGTACCTTCCATAGACCATTTTATGGAAATTATCGAAAACGCCCGGTGCTTCATCGCATGCTATTGAAATTTCGTTTGAAAGTCATTGTTAATTCTACAATTAGATAAATATAAAACATAATTTTTCATCGCATATCACTGAAATTTGTTTTGGGAGTATTTTTGGGTCGATGAGAAAAACCGTATAAGTCTCCGGCTAGGCGGTACATCACATTCATCTGAAATTTGGAGTGGAAGTAGTATTGGGTCATTACCATAACATTGTAAAGTATGAGACAAACGTTCTTGGATAGCAAGTTGAAGCGGATATTTTCGGATATTTCGATTCCGATCACAGAACTTAGACGTTTATTTTCATTCAATTTATATATTTTGATTAGAGGGTCAGAAATTGATATTCAGTTATGCGTAAAATACAAGACATAACCCAAGAATATGTTCAGTCTGTGGCGAACAATCTTATTTTTATTTGTTTGCCATTCATCAAAATTGTGATTCCATAAAGGACTTTCGTCATAATCGCACGATCAAACTTCAAAGTGATCTAGACTAAAAAATGAAAGCAGAGCTTAAAAATAATTACCAAAGGCCGGCAATAATTGATAACAATTGCGTTATAGAATGTTAAAGAAATTTATTGATTTGATCAAGTATAAAAGTTAAGACTTAATCTACTACAAGCTCTGAAAACTTTTCAACAGAAACGGGACCAATAGCGATATTTCACTAACCTAATTTCACCTTCTAGACCCAAGACGTATTCTTAAACTTTCTATTACTTTCTCAACTCTGGTAAGTTAATGTATTATTTATTAAATTCTGACAGCATATTTAATTAGATTTAGTAAATGTTCTAGCATTTACATATATAACATATACTTCAATTCATCTACTCGCTTTAATAGCATATATGGAATTGTTGTAAAAAACGAAAATATTTAATTCTTAAACATAAAGATGCGTTCAATTTCATTTACCATATTAGAAAATAATAGGTATACCAATTTTTGTTAAGATTTGAGTAATTAAATCAACTTCTTTTATAAATAAAAATAACTTTAAATATTTGGTATAACTTTTGTAAAATACCTTCATATTTTAACTTTGGTTTCCAATTAATCAGTCACTAAACACAATATTTAACTTATTAATGTAAAGTTCCAAAAAACAAATTTACGCCCAAAGCGTATGAATAACCAATGCGAAGGGTTATTCCAAAAGCAAGAACCAGAAATTTTAATGACGTCATAACATATATTAATTATATTTTTCCTGTTTTCTTGCAAACGTAACTAATATTCATTGCAGTTGATTGCGATTATTTTGAGCAACGCCTAATATAGTATAGGCTATCATACGATATCTCCACTTATTTTCAACTAAACTTCCCTCTCACATCTCTCATTTACATATAGTTGTGTTGTGCGATATTAAAAACAACTTTTTCTATGATAAAATATAAATTTTAGCATCGCTGCACCGTGATCAGATAGCAATCCACATAAAATAGCATTCGAATATTATATTTATTTTAATTCAAATTAGTTCAATATTAAAAAATTTTGTTTCTTTAAATGTTCTTATGGAAATTTAATTTCTTTTATGTATAAAGTAACATAGAGAACAAAAATTTCATCATAAAATTATTTGCTTTTTTCAGCAAAGAAATTAACTTAATGTATTAATACATATTTCTCGTGTATAATTCATAAAACTTTATTATATTTTAAATGAATATTTCATAATAATCACATAAATTAAAATTTTAATAATTTCGTACTGCAGCTATGTAGTTGAATATATATAATTCACCATATCATAATGTGACCCTTATTGCATATTCATTTTCATATTCTACCACTAATGACTGTATGATTAAGAATTTTTTAATAGATTTGGTGAATATAACTTTCAACAAAATAGGAATACCTTTTTGTGGTAGGTTATTTCGAATGCANAACAAAATAGGAATACCTTTTTGTGGTAGGTTATTTCGAATGCAACATTCGTTGTTGTTTGATTAAACTATTTTTAATAATGTTGACTTTATTTAATAATTTGGTGCTAATACGCATGTATCTGTATATTGACATAAGAAAAATTCAAGTATGTCAATATTAATTTGAAATACAAATTCACTTTATATTTATGTGTTCTTATGTAAACATTAAATACGTAAAGATCAATTATACAGGTAGTTTGACCCGAAACAAAAAATTTACAAAACGATATAGGAGAGTACAAAAAGTAAACGACAGGAGAGTAACTGACCAAATAAAAATTTTTTTACTAAAAGAGGAGGAATGATATAAAAATTACTTAAATTGGTTTTCAAATGATCATTTGAATTAACAATAAAATTCTAGAAATATTCCCCTGTGTTGGTATAATATCTATATGATTATATAGAAATAAGAATTTGAGAAAAATTAAAGAAATTTTTTTTAATATTTTATAAAATAATTAATAATATTTAAAATTATGTTTTCTTATATTGATTTTATTAGACACATCGCTTATGTACAGAATACGTGTAGGCAACGATCAATAACAAATGGAATCGGACCAAAATAAAGTTTAAAGTATTTTTATAGGAATTATTAAAAATGTTATAAATTGTATTAATAATAAAATAATAAAAAAATTTGAATAATATACTTCGAAACCCATATTTTATTGTTTCTTATTCAAATTTAGTGCCATGAATATACAATAACACAAATAAATGTAGGAACCTTGCTCCAAAAAATGGTTTCACGAATCATACGATATCTTTCTCCCATATAAATTTATATGTATATCATAGACAACCTATTCAACTATCAATATATCATGGAATTTGAATTAATCATGACTATATGCATTTGCCAACGATTATATCTCCGATTTTATCTAAAGAGGATAACAATAAGCAACCATAATAGTTTATATAATAGTAGAATCACAGATAATTATTTGTTGTTTACCAGACTTCAATTAGTTGTCAATAATTTTTTTAAATGAAAATAAATTGTACATCGTACATAAATTGGCAAGGGATATGCATCCTGGAAAAATAATTAAAATAAACACTCACGTAAACAAAGAAAATTAATAAATCTCCTATGAAAATTATAAAATAAAATACTAGTAAACTTTATTGTTGGAAAAACTTCACTTGAAGTTTTATTTTATATTTTTAAAATATTTTCCACAAAATTTTCAAAATAAAAAATAATATTTAGGAGCTTTTACCTATTTCGTATTATAATTTTGGACCCTTTTTTACTACGGTTCAATTTAAAATGTCTGATGATCTTTTCGAAAAATAATAATAGAAAGAATAAGAAGTACACTTCATGTGATATAACTGTGGCCAACGATCCCAGAAAACGGAATTGGTTAAATGATATTCTGCTCTATTAGGCGGTTCGTTCTTTTTATGCAGGAATGTCATGGACATTTTTGCGTCAATTGTGTTAGAGAGTTGTGATGCCAGAAAACAGCTATGCTTTATTCAACTGTCAATGTCCCGTTTCCTATAGGCGCTGTATATTTTGATATAGGAGTCTAAATACTAGAAACGTTGTGGTATTATTTTCGATTGATGTTATGGTTTTTCACCATTCTGAAAAATACAGCTTAAATTTTGACAGTGCCAGAAGACTAGAACATAAAAAATGTTAGAGAAAAACGAGAGAATGGTGATCTAAAATTAAGCACTTTTCAGGTTTTACTTTGGACGCAATTTGTCACAATAGTTTGTCTATCTTTCGACTGTTACGCCCCAGTCTATGAGGCACCTGTTTCATCATCCTTTATTGATGAGTTTGTGTTAGCTATGCTAATTTGTATTCAACAGTTTTCAAAAACATATGAAGCATTAATACAAAAATAAGCAAAAAATATAGACAAATTTTTAAATTAGTCTAATTAATTTGACTAATTTTTGTCATTGGGAGCGATTGACAATGAATTGTTAAGAATGCATTCACGCAGAATTGTATTTTTATATTTGTTTAACCCTAAATTTCAAATTGGCATATAAATCCAGGTAATTCTAAAAAACATTAAGAATTACTTTTAAAATTTTATGCTTTCAGAATAATTTCAACAGAGAAGGAGCCCTAAATATAACTCAGATAATACATTTGATTCCAAAAACACAGATGTACTGTAGTGTCGCTTATTGTATTAGGGTAGTAGAGATCATTGTATGAAATGAAGATGAATAAAAATGTATAATAAGAAAAATATAGTTTTTAAATATGCAAAATATATTAGTTTATGCATTTTTAATACTTTAACATTAAATGATTTACCATTTGAAAAAAGATTTTCCCTAACAACTGCATATCAATATGTATTACCTTGATTTTTTCAGTATACGTAAGCATATACATTACCTTGTATTACTTTAATTTAATAACAGTTTGGGCCAAAATTACATATGCTAACATAGGAAGAAAAACATTATTTGATGATTTTATTATTCATTTTTGGTACCTTCTCTCATCGGCGTTTAATTTCTTTGCAGCTTGAGAGCTTACTTTTCAGGTTTGAGAAAAGGATAAAATCGCTGGGAGTCAGATTTAGAAAATATTATTTTATTAATTTGTAACTAATGATATTTTCCTGATGAAACAACATTTTATTTTTATTCTTATGGACTGTTTTTCCCGATTTCGCCCTCTAACGCTCCAATGCGTGGTGGGTGATCATTTTTACACTTTTAAGATAAACAATGAATATAACACCATGTAAATTTTCAAAATACCAGTTACGTTGCCTTGTGAGTCAACAGTGTCGTCTCTGTCCACTTTGGAGGTAATTCACCATTTGATGCCATGTTTCATCCATTGTCACATATCGAAGCATATTTCAGATTTGTTATGGTTCCGTAGATTCAAATAGTTTTCATAATCATTAATTCAATGTTGTTTTTTATCGATTGCGAGCTCGCGCACCACCAACGATCCCAAATATTCATGTACAAAATGTTCACCACATTCGATATCTTTACAGGCTCAGCTTTTTCGATCAACTTGGCTTTATGATCATCCAAATTTATTTAATGGACTTCTCTCATATGTTCATCGGTTAGGCACATCCACTGCCTTCATCGGCCTGGGTTTTTATTTCGACTTGAATACCAAACTACTCCTCAACCGATGACAGCCCCATTGCAATGTCCTGATAATATCTTCCCAGCCAAGCATTGGTATTAAGAGCATTTTTTGTAGCTTTTGCTAATGAGGAATGCTTTAGAAGATACGAAATTCCGGTCTATCTATTTTCTTCTAATAGCCAAAAGTGACTTCATTCATTCATTTCCACAAACTCATAATTCAACAGCTGTCAAGTTTGTACAAGACTCTTTTGAATATAAGTGATAACTAAAAACATATGGATTTAATATTATTAGCGCCATCTGTATACTAAACTTCAAACTTTTTACCCCAACCGTTATTTTGTTGAGTGTGCACCCCACCATTGCAGTCATGATTCCATCAAAAGGCAAATATACTTCGTGGGATAAACACCAGACTGCGGTCACAGTGATGAACACAGCAAACGAGGAACAATGAAGACCAAAGTAGATACTCTAACTCTAATAACAGGTGGCAAGTCGAACATCCACTATGCCGTTGTGGCAAAGACAGACAGAAAAGAAAAAAGCGGCCAGCCGGTTTTCGATATATACAGGTTTAAGACCAGGATTTTCATAAATTATTCTACTGCTTTTAGTATAATCTTTTCTTTACAACGTAACGATTACGAGGAGCATCAGGGGAATTTGGAATTTTTAAGAATTCAAAACCAATCAGAAGGCAACCCACACTGCTAATCCCTGTGGCATACCAATATTAAGTGGGTACAGTCTTCAATTTTACTCGTTATTTGCAACTTCCAAGTATATCGTAATATAATATAATTTTTATCACAAATATAAACAAAGTGCTGTTGAAGTGCATGTAAACAAAATATATAATATCCTAAAAATTCAAGTGTAAAACCAGAACTTCTGCGCATCCTAAAAAACGCAACTGATCATTAAATAACAACAAAGTCATGTGTCGTGACTATAGTCAGAGAAGAACAAAAGTATCTAGCGTGCAAAACGTGTACAGTGCGATCTTCTCATTAAATTACCAGTCCGTTAAAACAAATCAATTTTTTAAAATATACCTTAATTTCTATTAAATTATCGGAGCGTTCATAAAACTGAATATGTTAAATAAAACTAAATTACTCAATAACTAAATATATAAAATATATATATAAATATATATAATTAAATAATAAAAATTAAAAAAAAAAAAAAC
>JXOS01108944.1:0-11168 GCA_001015075.1 Cirrula hians
TTTTTTTAAAGTTGTGCTTTTTCTAGTATCTGTGAAGTAGATCTTATGTTGTTATGACAAAAATATACTTCACTTTATATACGTGTAAGCCTTGGTGTACTATGTCAAATAATCCAATATGACTGTATTCAGATTGTAATACTCATAGACAGAAAGTATAAATCGATTGGGCGCACTTTCCTGTCCTTTCGTATGTATGTCCTTTCACCGATCTTTCCGTCTATCTGTGATCTCTATAACTTGAGTAAGTTTTTAGTGATAGTAAGGATATTTGATTTCTAGAACGTTCTAGGAAGTGCGTTTAAAACCAGTTATAACTTTGTACACCACCCAATCAACAATCCTCCTAGACTTAGCTAAGCAGCTGTCAATTTCGTGACCCAATATTACAGGGCTCCCCTGCAACTGCACCTAAAAAAGAATTTTGAATTTTTTGAATTGGTTGTTAATAATGTCGCTCTATTGTATATTAGAAGATAAAAAACAACTTTCGAGTCAAACTAAATTCATTAATATTGCTTTTAATTAACTTTCAAGAGAGATGTACATTAAATTTCCCATACGCACTATATAAGAAGGCGTTACTCCATGTAACAAAGAACAACCTGCTGTTTTTGAGCGGGAATATGATAATTTTGAAAGTCGATTTTCAGCCCGCTCAGAATATTAAAAACATGAACTATTTACGCTTATTCACGAATATATCAAGTTTTATATATGTTAGAAACTGTTTATATTGAAATTGTGTATTAAGACAAAATTAATGAATAATTTTATTTATTCTATTATTTATGTGAAATCGAAACAATTAAAACAGCTGCAGTATAAACATATTTCTTTTTGACTGGGTTGTTTAATAATATCTTACGTTGAAAACCATAATTTTGGCAAAAAAAAAATTGAAAATATTTGTAGAAACAATAACACAATTGGCTGTTGTGTTAAATTTGGCCAAATGACAGACGTGACAGTAAGGCTTTTAGCGCAAGCAATGTGCCAAAAAGTAACTGACGTGGGGTGGGCCGTTTCAGCAAGCGCAAATCCCATTTCAAACTTACAATCAGTTGAGACTGTCAAACGGCAAAGGAAGTTCACTGTAAAACTTTGATTAATGATACACATTGAAATGCTGTTTTTCGTGCAGTAAATATATTTTTTGTTTGCTAAGCTACCCATCAAAAGTTTTATAAGAGGAAAATATACAATTATTATTATTATAACAAAAATTCTGTTTAACAGAAATTCTTGAATAAAAGAATATATTAAGAAAGTATAGCATGTTAGTGCCGAAGTTCAGAACTTTTATAACTACTTCATATGTAATGAATTGCTATGATTTTACAAATCCATGCTGATTTCAATCGGCTCAAATTAAAAAAAAAAAATAAAATAAATAAATAAATAAAATAAGAAAAAATTCAAGCATTGATTAGGAGTTAAGCTTTCTTAAAAGAAACATTTTGAAGTCATTAATTAATACCATATTAGTCTGCTTCAAATAGATACCTCTGAATTTTTTGCCTTTGGCAGAACATTCTTAGGGGTGTCGTAATTACTTGTAAACCTTTAATTTTTATTTAAAACTAATCGTTTTGAAATTTAAGCCAGAAATTGCCGCAAGTGTATTATTATTTTAATTTGACATGTTAAATGTTATAAAGAGAAGTGATAAATGGAGTGATCATTTAATGATCTTCGAATTGACAAGTTGTGAATTGCTTAAAAAGCTTATACAAAAGGATAGAACGAAATCGATTATTCGCATTTTTAAAAGAAAATTTTAGTGAAATTGAAAAGAACATATACTGTAAATGAAAAAATTCCAATCTCAAATCTATGCAATGATAAGTATTGACTAAAGTAGCAGGCAAATGTAGTTAGAATACAGACACTCTAATTTAAAAGCCTATGGAGGAACTCATGTTCAATATCAATTTATAATTTTGCTCCACTGTAGCATTGTAGTAGATTCGTTGAAAAATGTATTTGCCTGTAGGGAGGCGTTGCTTAGATGTTTTGCTTCATGTCAAACATTCTTTTGTCTCCCTTACTCTTCCATAGCACAATCAAACAGGGGTGAAAATGGCGTTGAATGCTGGAAGAGATTTGTGTGTATGGCTGCTAAAAACCATTGTAGTTTTTTGTATTGTTTTCACATTCAACTCACACTGCCTTCATTAGCAATCGTTCGGTTGGTTGTATCTTGCAGTAGTGGTACCAAAAACAGGTTATGTACATATATTCACACACCAAATGAGCCAAGTGGTGCGAACGGGGTCGTTCGAAAAAAATACTCATTTCATGCAGCACAACAAAAGAACGACTTATGCTGTTCGGAGCGCACGGTGTGGAATAAAAATATTTAATTCCGCGGCTTATTAAAATTTTACAATTGTTATGTACATAAATATAATTCATATTATTTGCGTGTCGTCAAAGTGCATAAAATATGTCCATAGTGTATTCCGTGCATAGTTTATTGTATATAAATTAATTTAAAAGCAATGAATAAGAAAACGCCATACGAAGTGTGAAATGCAAATTTCAATTAGAAACAAATGGTGATTTCATGAATAAATTATATGTATACACAAGAAAAAGATAATAATAATAAAACGCAATGAAGTTTGAATATGATTAAGTGGCTGGATCATTTTGATATATAGCGTCTACTTCATTTAACAAAAATTTTTACTAAGAAAAAAAAAATTAAATATCCGGCATAAGTTTAATGTTTTATATTTTCTCATTGATTATAATGAGCTCTTTTTTAATGGGTTACCCTCATGCACCACACCATGTTCAGAACTCAATGGGTATGGCAAGCAATGTTGACCCCAAATTTCCACCAGTTGTTGACGACTATCATCATTACAATAGTCACTATTCAATGTCCGCATCAATTGGACAACTACATGGATCCAGTAATCATGCAACAAATGCAAGTGGACTAACACCACATACTCATAATGCGCATACAGTTGATATGTTAAGTGATTATATGGCCGTAACTGGACATCATCATACAACTAACAGTGCCCAACACCCGCATCCACATCATTTGAATAATAATTCCTACGGCAATCATCACCAAAGCACAAGTTATACAAACTATATACCAACCACCGCGCATAACCATGACAATTTAGGGTATTACGGGCATCACAACACTGCTGCCGCCGCTGTGGCAATTCACAATGCGCCAGAGTTTATATCTGCTGGAGCAGTACACTCAGATTCTATTTCTCATAATGTTTATACACCGGCAGTTCAATCGCATAATAGCAATACCGTATCTCTGGCTGGCAATGGTTACTATAGTGCATTTTATAGTACAAACGGCAGCTTGGGAAGTGTTCAATCACAAGAGAACTCTACACATTCTCAAATGATGGATATACCATTGCAATGCTCTTCAACAGAACCACCAACGAATACAGCATTAGGGCTTCAAGAATTAGGTAAAACTAATTATATATGCTGAATTGAATAAATGCATATACTTAAGAAAGAATGGCATAAATGCTTAAAATATAAAATAGGGAATAATATGCATTCTTTTGAAAATGTTTGTTCTCTAAGTATTTGTCATTTTGTATTTAATCACATTTTGATGCCAATTTTCCGAAGGTTTGAAATTAGAGAAACGGATCGAAGAAGCGGCTCCTGCGGGTCAACAGCTACAAGAACTAGGCATGAGATTGAGATGTGACGACACCGAATCTGAAAACGTATGAACTTTTTAATAAAGAAATTAGCATTCATCCGTTCTGATTTTTTAATAAATGTATTTCAAATTTAAGGATGACTTATTAGAAGAAGATCGCCGAATGTTAGATAGATCTCCAGACGAACTCTGTTCTAATGATAATGATGATGAAATTGGAGACTCTGAAAGTGATGATAGTCTAATGGCAGAAACTACTGATGGTGAAAGAATTATCTACCCATGGATGAAGAAAATCCATGTTGCCGGAGTTGGTAAGTGTGTCTTTTATGATACTTATACATTAATATTTACTCAATGTGAGTGGAATACATAGAATGGAATACGTCAGATTGTATATATAATTATTGATCCATGTCAATAGCCCAAAATTTGTATTTTTATGATCAATGCTACTAGCAGGGGTGGCAAACAAAAATGATTGCTGGAACCAAAATTGTTCGTGTTTGCTCCAAAAATTTAAATAAGTTTTATGTCTAGTACATACTATGCTGCACCCATAACATATGGACAACTATAGAACAACCACCATCAGAAATTATAACCTTCTGTTCATTCTCCTTGTAAAAATAATAATTTAATTTCCAATCAAGCCAAGTTTTTCTATACAGTGCGGTAGTTTACTGTACTTATGTTAAAGTATGTAGTTTTAATTCACATTCATGAAATGCAAAAAATCTACTAACTGATCTCTTCAAATAACAATTTGAATACGTTAGTATGCCAAAATAATCGAACATATTCTACTTGCTTTCATATTTTCAAGCAAAAATGTAAATTTTCCACAAAAAATTAAAAAAAGAAAAATTAAAATTAGATTCAATACGTTTTTCGAATTGATTCAATTCATAATATTGTTTTAAAAATGGTAACTTTGCCAATTTGGCTTTTACATTTTAGGGGCCACAAAATTAAATTTCTTTTTTTAATACGGCAAAAAATGAATTGCTTTACATTTGCATTAAACCTAAAACGATATGAATATAATCTTTTTTTTTGCAGTGGTAATAGAGCTAGTTTTGAAAATATCCTTGATTCGAGTTACTGTATGCAGAGTATGGGAAATCTCGCCTACTCTAAAAATTTTCGTAGGAGCATATGGGCTTTGGGTGTTACCCCTATATTTGAACATTAAGTATTTTGTGCGCCGATAGTAAAACACTTATATTGGAAAGTGAACCAGTTTAATCTAAAATCCCAACTTATTTGGGGTTCGAAAACTTTGTTTATTATGTTCAGATAATAATGAAAATATTACATTTTCAATATTTTTCCATAACATTGGGATAGAATATCGGAGCAAGAGTAAGTTTTTAACGCTAATTGCCATTTGAAAATGACTAAGATATTTAAATTTGTTTCCCTTGTACTATTGCGCTAAATGCAATGTAATTAGGTAGTGGTGTTATCTTTACGCGAAACAAATACGCTTTTAATAAGACCTTCCATTAATCGATTTTGAAAACTTGTCGCATTAATTATAATTGATAAATGTCTACCACGTGAATATTCCCTAAAGATACAAATTAGTCAGTGAAACAAGAAAGTGTTCCTATAAACGGCAGCAACATACTTTTGACAAGTCGACCACACGCCACTTCATTTTGTAGCAAAACTAAAACAAAATTAAAAAAAAAAAATCAACGTCGTCAAAGCAATGAACACTTCAACTTGTTTACTGCATTCCTAAGCAGTCAGATGCTTAGGCGATAATTAAGTTTCTCCTTGTTTGTGTAGTCATGATAAATGTCACAACATTAACATCAAATGACATGGCTCATTCGTCACTTAATTTCAGAATTAGGCTATCAATTTGCTTATTTTCGAATGAATGATTTAAATATAAGTGTTTAATTTTAACTGGAATTAATATCCTAAATGTGAGAGACAATTTTTTTTATCTTTACTAAAATAAAGTTATTTTTAATGTGAGAGGTATTCATAGGTATCGGTTTTGTAAATGAAGTTTATAAATTTTTATGTTGTATATTAAATATATACTGTAAGAATTAACGCAGAAACAAATAACAATAAATCGACGACTAATTGACTTATAGACTATTTCCGTTTTTTTGCTGTAGCTTATGTTCTGAAAATTCCGGGCATCCAAGTGCTTTTCATTCCATTTACAGGTCATATTTCTTTAATGTAATGCTTATTCGGCTAGACGTCTGAAAATGGTATACCAAATACTGTGTAATTCCTTTCTCCATCACTCCCAAACTTTATCATTAATTTTTATAATAGCCCTATAATAGATCAAGGCTTCGATCGGCATATAGACCACGTTAATGTTGCATAAAAATATGAATAGAATCACAGCGTAATGTGATCTATTCGTTTAACCTTGAAAGCAATAACTGCAATAATTTTACCTGGCTCAGTTAAATTTCATTTTGAAGGGAATATTTTTTCTGTAACGACAAGTTCCTACCTTTAATGAATCAGTTGGTAATTTTTGTAAATTCAATAAAATGCAACTTATCGTGGCATTTTCCTTCCAATCTATTAATCATGCCATCTTTGGGTGCAAGGGTGAGGAATTATTTTTCAAATTTGGGATTTTCATCGAAATCTGCATGCATTTATGAACAATTAAAGCAGTATTCCCTAACTGCTGATACACATTGTATTTGGTTGTACCAAAAAAATTAACGACATGTTCATGTAATTTCAAAACATTATTTTTAATACAAAGTATGCAAATCCTGCAATGATATATTTTCTATTTGATCAAAGACTTTTTGTCATCTTTCTGGCTACTAAATGATTCCGCGCTCGTAGAACTTCTGGTGTTTATCAGCAAAAAACGGAACCATGTGCGAAATTATAATCTCTTGCATATTGAAAGTTATAACATCGAGAGAGTTCTGCAATCTTCTGGTAATCAGATGGCGCAAGGTCACGGGTAAATGTTGGATGTTACATCACTACTCAGCCAATCTTCAATAATTTTTGGCGGGTGACTAAAGATGTATGTGTGATGAAAAATGAAAACTTTGTGATTTACCAAGTCTGGACAATTTTCGATGATTGCTTCATTCAATTTGTCTGGTTGTTGACAGGAGACGTCTGAATTGATCTTTTGATTGCGTGAGAGCAGTTCAAAATATAGCAATCCCACTAAACTGATAGCGAAATCTACTTTTGGTGCATATCAGCTGGTTCATCATGCTTGTACCATGATCATAAGCATGAGGTACCCAAAAATGAAGCTTTTTTGAGAGTCCAAGAAGTCTTATATGATCGATAACGGTTGATTTTGGTGTATTTAACTTCACTGCACTCTGACGCACATTTACATGACGAATAAGGCTTTAATATCGACATCATCAACTCGTATTTGAGTACAAGATCTTCTGAACGATATTTGTAAAACCAATTACGGCACTGTGCTTCCTTAAAGGCCTTATCACTACACACATCACGTAAATTTTTTATAACTGATGCCTAATTAAACAGAAGAGAGCGTAATTTTGCCCAATGCAAGCTAATAGGTAGCCAATGTTGAAAAAATCATGATGTTAGCAAAAGTCATTCGAAAGTAAGATCATAGCTGTTAAAAGGCAAAATTCTTTTCGGACAATCCACTAAATGCTTCAAAAGTTGAGGGGAATGTAATTTAAATGTT
Organism: Cirrula hians; assembly: GCA_001015075.1. NCBI lineage: Eukaryota > Metazoa > Arthropoda > Insecta > Diptera > Ephydridae > Cirrula > Cirrula hians. The sequence continues at coordinate 7,359 of JXOS01108944.1, forward strand.
GAATGGAAAATAAATAAAACAATTTTATATCAAAGTTCGAATTCTTATGTATTTATGAAGGAATTTTTAATATTTAGCAATTATCGTCCAATTATTTGATATTAGGTTTGTTTGATAATGATAATGATATTCCAGTTCCTCAACAAATCCAGGTTGGTAAGGAAAAGTGCTCAGCGATCAAGATAAGCAATCAAGCAAATCGTCTTTGCATCCAAATTCAGCCTGTATATATTTTGTGGCAATCGGTAGGCTTCTCATTTCGTCAACTGTCACATTCGTGTTTAGCTTCGAATTTTTTGGTTCGGGATTCGGACTTGCTTTAAAACTTTTACGACATAAAGAACCCTGTTAAACCCATTAATCCACTGTTGGAAATGACGGATGCTGATCCCCTAACATTGTCTTTATATTGATATGAAATAGCGACGCTAACGAATCTATTTGAAATCCCTTATAAATAAAAACCGGAATATATATATATATTTATATTGAGTCATTATTTCTTATTTCGTTTGAATAACCTATTTGGATAATATCGAGTTTTTTGAACAACGTGAACATTCGACTCACGCTAAAAAAAATTTATAACAGGACTTTTCAATATGAAGTTGTATGAATCTGTGTGAATATAACCCAATTCCGTTCTTTCCATTAATTAGAATAATTTATTCATCGAAATATTTTTCAAATATAATATTTCAATTTGAATTTATAATGATTTCTTGTAAGGGCAGTGGTGCTCGTCTGCAGAAAAAGGTTAAAGGTTAACAGTAAATAGTGAATCAAGAAATGGTAACTAAAAGGAAAGGATAAGAAATTATTTGTAAAAACTATTTAGAATTACTATCTTAATAAGATTTAATGTTTCTAAGTCTATTTCAATTAATTAATTAATAAAATGATTAATAAAAAGATAAATTTAAACAACGAATAAATACCAAAAGAACCTCTGCGTAGTTAAGCGAGAAGTAATTCATGAAGAAGTTAACTAAAAATTCGAGGTATAGTGCATATTGGTTTGCTTATTCTCATAAGTTAGTGTATTCTGTGACCTTGTAGGTGCCTTTCAGTATACACTATTTTTTATTAGTATTTATCCTGACCCCCAATCAGTCTAAAGCAGGTGCTTTGTACTTTAGTACAAATTGACTCTCGTCATGCTCCCTTATTTTGCGAAAGATAAATACAGATATTATATGTAATAAACTTGTGTTGTTTTTTCAAGTTTAAATTCATATGTAAAACTGAAAAATTCAAATCCTGAGAAATGTCTGCATTAAGCGCAGGCACGCCATTATTTCGTATAATGAAAAATATGCTTGATTACTTAACAGAACTATTAAAAACAATGTTATTATTTGAAGTTATTATGAAGGGATTTTTTTAAATAATGAAATTAATGATCTGAAAAAACAAAAATGNATTATTATGAAGGGTTTTTTTTAAATAATGTAATTAATGATCTGAAAAAACAAAAATGCAAAATTAAACAACAGCCCATTATTCCTTTTCATATTTCACTCGAAATAAACTTATGCTTCAACTCGTTGAAAAATTAGATTTGCAAAAAGATTTTCTTCACTTATTCATCAAGTAAAATCAATTTTTAGTGGATATATAAAATTTGTTTTTTACATTTTAAGTAATTTTAAAATACGCATAGGAATTCTGATATAGTGACCGTATGTTATATATGTATCTATCTTAAATATTAACTAAAGTTGGTCAAATTTTATAATTAACCATTTAATAAACTAAATATATACTTTTTTTAAATTGAAAAATAAAAAAGACTGTATATTTTTGTAAAACTCCAAGGTTTGTAGTACGTTTTTTTTTAAATTATTTTTATTCATATTCTAATAATGAAAACAAAACTATATATAAAAGAAAAATTATCTATGTCAATTTTAATTAAGCCCGCAATTAAGTAAAATTATAATTAGTATTAAATTAAGATTATTAAAGTTATATGTATTTATTGTCATGGCTAAATTAAATTGGTTGAAATTAGTAATTGTGTTGAGGTGCAATCTGGTAATTTTAGTGGATGGACCCATCAAAATAGATACCGATATGATCAGCGTCGCCACACGAATAGGTCTAGCCATGTCCGTCCGTCCGTCTGTCCGCCTGTCCGTTCGTCATCAAAAACTAGGTAGATGAACTTGGCTAGATTAATGAAATTCAGCGCACATACTTTTTGAATAAATATTAGATCTGAGTTTGCATTCGATTAAGATTGTACCAATATTTAGGGTAGATTAAGTACACCTTCCCTCTCAAAATTTGAGTCTTCTGACTGCTACAGCTGCAAGATATGGTATTGTGCAGAATTAGGTGGGTAACCATGGCATCTAAATGTGTTAATAAAATGGACAAGATTGAATGAAAATCAGAGGTACCCCTGTTAATTTAATATGGTACCAATATGGGCTTTAATGTAGAATTACCGACAGTTATCATTTAAATTTTGCAGAAATGCATAAATATGTATACAAAAAATGCGCAAAATCAAAGTTACTTCACGTAGACGTATATAAACCTAAAAGAGAGTATAAGACAAATTTGGCCAAGAAATGATTGGATTAAACTCAGAGATACTTCCAATTCATCTATGTCGTCCGAAAATAGAATTTTGAGCAAATTTGGAGAGAGTAATGATGCTTAATATTTTGGGTACCACATGTATCTCACTGTCGGCCTAAGCTGACTGTTACGTTTTTGTTTTATTTTTTATTTTTGCTTTTGTTTACAAAAATTTTTCATTGCATTTATTAACTTTTATAAATTGTATTTTATTTTATTTTTTTATTTTATTTTTTTTAATTTATAATATTTGTAAAATTTAATTTGCACTTCTAATTTTAATAGCGTCATCGTTGTCATTGCGCTTGCGCTGTAGTTAAGCGTGTTTTTCGTTTTGCAGCCGCTGGAAATTAAAAAATGTGTGTGTATACAATTTTTGAAACATTCGCCGCAAAATCAGCTAGTCAGCAGCATCTGTTCAGTTGCATCTGAATAAAAGCAAAACACGAGAATATTTTTCGCAAGTCATCAATAGTAACGGCTAGTCTTGCTTTTGAAAGCAAACCAGCATATGTTCAAAACATGCCATTGAATTTAGTTACAAGGCTACACAAAGTTAAGTTGTGTTGAAAGTAAAAATCATTATTTCAAATATGTATACACACATTAGTATATATAATAATTTAAATATTATAATATCATACAACGATTGGACACATTTTTATAAGCTCTGTGTAAAGAAATATTTTTTTTTTTCAGAAGATTAAATTCATTTTTAGAATTCTGAACTGTGCAAATGAAGCTAAAAAATTAAGTAGATTCCATTTTAAAATTGAAAATTTCATTGTCCAATTCGGCGGAGTAATGTTATAATAAGCAAATAGATTCAAGAAAGCCTAGTTTGCATTGGTTGAACTATGTAATTTTCCTTTATTAGCATTCCCTCAATGAAATCATATTGCGCATACGCTAAATGAGCTCACATCTATTTTTATATATTTCAAAATTGCAAGTCATATGACAAGCTGATGATGCAGCTCCCGCTGTTGTTGAAATGTTGACTTGCCTTTTTCAATTTAACTTGTGTTTTTTTTTTTTTTTTTAAACAGTGCTTAAGAATATACTTGTTCTTTTAGGAAAACATTTCATTATGTTATTAGAATAATAGACATAATTGCGTGTCTCGCTAATTTTATATAATATTTATACAACTAAAAAAATTTTTCCTCAATGTTTTTAAAAATAAAAAAATAAAAAAATCTTGGAGTTCGCTACGATAAA
>JXOS01108958.1:488-11311 GCA_001015075.1 Cirrula hians
GCGAAAATATCATGCTTCCAGAGTTGTATTCTGATCGTGGTGTAAACCGAAAATTCAAATAGATACATGGATCTAGACATTTCTCAAAAAAATTATAAATTATTAGTCCACTTAGCTATATTATAAAGAACCACTAAATTAGCATTCATATTCCATACATAAGGTGTATTTTATTTTATGGACTGAAAGAACAATTCCATAAAATAACGAAGTGTACGTAACTTATATTTGAATTACATATTTTTCTAATAAAATTATCGTGACGGAACACTAAAAATTATTAATAAATTATATTGGTAATGAAAATATGCAAATCTTATTGAAATACACCTAATAAATTTTCATTAGAGATAAAAGTAAAATATTTAGTTCGAAATTGTGCACAGATACATTGATTTGACTCATTGTTTTTGCTCAACAATAAAATTATTTTAAAATTCAATTAAAAATATATTTACAGCTGAAATAATTCAATTTAAAATATATTTACAGCTGAAATGATATTTTATATGCATTTTTGCAAAATACAGATAAAACGATGTCATTAATTATATTCGACCATGGTAAACGTTATATTTTATATCACACACCACAGCATTTGCACACAGCTGTGCTGTCATAAAAATCTTAAAATTTTGAGAGAAGCTACGATGGCAATGTGTGGGGACGTAATTTTTTATAAAATGTCAAATCCTCTCCCAAGAAATGTCATAAAAAATTTATTTTTTTAGACGCTCTCTCGATTTGCCATATTTGTCTTTACTGTATTATGCAGTGATTGACTTCATGTTTACTAACTACTTTACAGGTGTATTCAAGATAGGAATGCAATAAACGTGGGAAAAAATAGAAGAAGAAAAACGCAGAAACCAGAGATCAATATATTGTGATTAATTCAAAGAAGGTTAAAAACGATTTGATGTATTCAAATTTCAAACGTGTGAAAACATAGAAGAAGAAAAAAATATAGAAACCAGAGATTAATATATTGTGAATAAATTCAAATTTGAATTTAACTTAAAGCTAGAATTTAAGTGTTCTTTCATTAATGGATAATACTACCAACTTCCATGGCATTGGCAAAGTTATTGCAATTATTAAGAAAAAAAGTCAATCAATATTGGAGTCCACAACAATGATTAATTACAGCTGTCACAATAACTGCCAAAAGGGATGTCACTTCCATAAATATCAGCAAAGTGGTTACCTAATTTCATTATACGTTGCTTCGACTGTTTGAACATAAGGATAAAACAAATTGTGCTAGTTTGATCGTTTTCGGCGGTGATAAAGGTCACATTTGATATACGTCAAAGAAGTCTGCCAGGGCTTCCTCTATTTGATTATTGATAAATGATAATGAAAAAATCGTCATTAGCTTCTTTCGAAGATGAGATGTATCAAATAACACACCTCCTTGAAACCCTTGACCTTGGTCCAGTTGAATTTTGTACTTGAGCATATTGCTGGACATCAGGGAAAGACTTAATATCCATACTGACCAGACAGTTTCCAACGTGATGTTAGTGCTTAAAGTAATGAAAAAATGTCCCTAAGCGTTTTCCTTTCTTACTGAGATATATATACTTATCTGTAATCTCTCACATTCTGTGCATTAACATAAGATAGAGTCTGTACAAAAACAGGTTTTCTTAATGCTCCATGATTATTCATCTGGTGTTCACAATTTGACCTTTCAACTTCTTAAAGCTTTCAAAAAATCACCAGTCTTCAAATCCATTGGACTATACCAAGCAGAAGCTGTGTAATAGTAACTATCGCTACATTACTATATTTTAACAAACGCATATCGCATAACGCTATAAAATGTTATATTGAATAAATTCATAATTAAGTTCATAACAATGTACGGTATACACAAGTAGACATACAGTTTTCATTGAATAATTTACATTAGATACCGAAGAGGTCTAATGCATTTGTCATGCGATAAATATACAGGATCATAGTTTTGCGAACGTTTGCTTGGTATTGACATTGACAAGAAATTGATACGCAAGAACATGAAAGTGAAATTAAATTAGTTTTAGGTGAACCTCATAATATGGAAAATTCAGCTGTGTATCTCAGTTAAACCTTCTAAGCGCAAACAACATTAATTGTTTTTGCACGGACTCAATACTTGCAGCATGCATGTTGAACACATATTAGTGTGATATATAATATATTCGTTTAATATGGGATTTTCTTCATGTAGCGATCATGAAATTCCTTAGCCCATCGTTTCATAAATCCCAGCACTAAAATTGCTTTGGAGAATACCAGATATGGGTAGAAGAAGGTTAATATCATATTCCGAATTATAACCAGGTCTCTAAAATTATCCACAGAAATCAGAGGCCAGGTCCCTAGGAAGTATGCGTGTGACACGGTTTCTTATGACTGGGTCAATCCACAATATTCCATTACATTGTTAACATTTTTTTGTTACTGAATGTGCGTATTGATAGTATCAAGTGTTTTGTTTTATCATCGGTACTTGCTGGCTATGGGAGTCGAAGATGCAAAGGTCATCAGATTTGATAGCCAATAGACAATTTGTATCTGCCAGCCTAATCAAGTCATTTTGAACCGTTGGAATTCCCTCTCTATTGTCTGAACACATAGTTGCCCCTTTACTGACTCGTATTTGTCGACAAATCACACTCAGTGTAATCAAAAATTTTTTTAAGCCGAATCTAAAGTTTGTGTAAAAGAATCATGCTCTTTCTACTATTCAACAAAGGCAGTTCGTGCAATGTTTGCCATCTTTGATTTTTCTGCATGTGCAGCCTGACTATCTTATACTGATGGACTGCTGAACCTTAACAAAAATTGATCCGTTTTGAACCGAACCTTTATTACACAAAACGCTTAGTTGAGTCGTCTTTTCTAGGCATGCCACAGTTTGGAAAACAACAGTTTATTTTTTAAGTAATAGTAGAGTATTGCAAATTTCCAAAAGAAGGACGGTAGCACTATTTTAGGAGGACTATGATACAACTAAAGCCCGTATTGTGCAGAAGCAAATCAGTTGCTTATGTTTACATAAGTCATATACATATACAGTCACAAGAGGTTTTATTGGGAGAAGCCAGCTACTGTTATTTTGCTAACAATAAGAGTTAGTTATATATTGTTATTGTAAGTTTTCCTAAAAGTCCTTTGCAAGCACTTTGCAAATTGATACAGTAACTAATGAAGTCTCAGAAGGTTAACAATTTAATTTTCAAGCGTTACTAAATTCTAAAGAAAACAAACTGACAAGTTTAGCCTCAACTTTATTAAAAATAATACAGTCAACCGACAACGAATTTTACATTTGAATTGTTGAAATAAAATAATACATTCTTATCCTTTCGACAGTTATATTCACCTTAACTGTTAAAAAATACTCACACTACAGCCAGTAACATGATGAAAATGAAATTAAAGAAGAGGGAAATTTATAAATTCTTGCAATTTATCGTTTTTATTGGCTGATTCGGGATATTATACTAAATATGCACTGAGGCCCGTATTATGGCTGGTTCAATTATATATATATGGAAATACATATCTGCACTACAAATTTGTAAATTATGTTTTTTCAAATTATTAAAATTTGGAAAGGATGTTTCTTTAAATTATAAAATATTTTCATAAATTATTCATGCAAAACGTAAATAAAAAATTAACCTATTCCTTTACTGAAAACAAGCAATTAAGTTGATGATCTTGAACTGTATTTATTTATTTTTTTAATGTTATTTTCTATTAAAAATTAATTTTAATGTACGATAAATTATAAAATAAAGAGGCAGACATCAAATTAAAAACATAATGTCTTTATTTTATCGGACTGCACATGACTTTTGTAAAGTTTTTGGTAATTATACTTCTATCTGAGTGTTCATTGTTTTTGCAAATAGAGTTTCTGTAACTTTGAGCACGCTTTTCTGTGCCTGACATTGTTTTTAGTCCTGCGAGGCTTGTTATAAACGTCGCCAATAAAATTAACAGAGTAGACATCATAGGAATGATCTAGTCATGTCCGTTCGTAAGCAAAAACTAGAAAAAGGACTTACGCTAAATTAACGCAATTCGGCACACATAGTTAATGGCCAAATATTAGATCGAATTTGGAAATTCGTTCTCAATAATATATTGGCTTAATCCAATACCGAGGCTTAAGAGATACTGCTAAGCACTTAGTGATAAGTGTAATTTTTAATTATGCTTATATTTTTTTTTTTTATGGAATACCTCATTGTCTGTACTCTCTATATTATATTACTTCGTAGATTTATGATAACATAATCCTTCGATTACATTTATTATTCTTCCTTAGGCTATTCATTTTTGATACCAGTCGACGGTAAGGTTTGTGTCGGCCGAGATATCTTAATATCGATGTGTGGTAAAATACACTTCTTTTCCACCTCTGTGGTGAAAATTTTTCTGTTGATTCAATCAGGCTCTGCGATAACTGTTTTTTTTTTTTTTTCTTCGTCAATGATGACAAAAATTTCATCCATATATTTTGTCAATAATCCAGTTGCAGTTTTTTGAATACTTACGTCTAGGAGATCCTCCATAATAATATATACTACAGGCAAAGCCTAATGTATTATTAATACCGACAAAAATACATGTCACTCAATCCTTAGCTGGTCCAAATAGCAAAAAACAATCAAAAATTGGATCCACTAATAAAAACTTCATTTATTATAAAATTTAAATTCAAATGCTTTTTTATAGGAGAGAGAAAGATGATAAAATTACAATTCCATGAACGGAAAAGACATATTGAAAAAAGAATTATCAATAAACTTCACATTTGTCTTACATATAAAAAAATTAACAGTTGATACAAATAAGAAATGTTCTTAAAGTGCATTGTAACAATTAATTTATAAAAAATATAGAACGTTATAAAAAAAAAAAACAGCAGCTGCCGCAGCTACGGATACTGTGATTAATTTAAACGATGCACGGAAATTTTATCATAAGCAGCATATATATAAGGGTTATATGTAGCGTTTTCACAAAGAATAGGACCAAATTGTGGGAATATTATCTGTAGACTCATAACCAGATTATGGTGAGTTGATGAAAACTGGTTTCCTGATCGACCGAATATGAATCAACTGCCTTTCTGACTGATGATGAGGCCGTAACGATCACAATACTAAAACTAATTATATTGTGGTAAGAATAAAGCTTAATAAAATGAAACAGAGCTGAGCGAAGTATGTAGTCGAGACGGCTGATACGTTACACTTTTCATGTTAACGTTACATTTTAAAAAAATTAGTAACATAGCGCTAACTGTGCAAACCCGATCTCAACATCACACATCGATGATACTAACAACACCAAACAGACCATTTTCGAAGATCAATCCAGGTGCACCGCGTGGTAGCTCATTGCTACTAGATGAACATTAATCAGTGCCGAATATAACTTATTAGACGGTACTTTGTAACAAAAATCAGTAGTGAAGGCATTACTAATTTTCGTGTTAGCATTTGTATTTGTTCGTATTTAATCGACGCTGAGATAAATAGTAAATTTTTTTTCCATCTAAGATTTGACTGAAATGAGAATCACTGTTTGAATAATAAATTTTGAAGTTCAATTTTTTTTAAGTAATGGAAATAGTTTTGGAACCATACAATTTTCACTTTTCGGTAGACCAACTATATTGGGAAATCACAAGTTATAATTAGTCCCATCGCTGTTTTAATGAGAAGTTTCATAATATTCTTTATGAAAAATGTTTCCAACAAAAACTAATTATTTGGTTCATACATTTAATTTTATTCTTGCATGGGTATTAAATTTAAAGGGGTTGTTGAATTCAATTCCAAGACATGCATGTGTTTAAAAATTCAACTATGCTTGTCCTAGAATGGATTATTATATCTTTGCACTTTTAAACATAATTTTTTTTTTAACTAGCCCAATTCTGACCGATTTTCCCATACATAAGTCAATTTAGCACTTTATTTGTCGTAATACTATACAAAAAATTACGTAATGCGGGCAATGTAAGCAACCAGGTAATATTGAAAATGGGATAAAGTTGTCTTTTCTGGGTTTCACTTGAATAGTATACAGATGACGCAGAAATTAATGATTTTGCAACGGTATTCAGTAATTGTGTAGTTCAGAGAAAAATAATAACGTATAATTGTGTTCAAATTCGTCCATAGAGTGTGACCTGAATTACTTGTGGTGTGCTAATCATTCAGTTTTCAATGAGATGATGGAGAAACGATAGCTGTCGGAAATACGAAATACGAAATGCAAACAGATGTGTTTACCTAATAAGTGGTGGAGTGAACGCGGCCCACAAATCTAAACATTAAGTTCGACCGACCCTGATGGAGTTGGAATTCTAAATTTTTTTTTTTTCGTTAATGATATATTATCAAACAAACAGTTAGGGACAGGTTTTGTTCATGTATGCAAGCATTATCAAGTTAGAATTTTAGGAAACAAAAAAACTTTAAAAACAGAATGTGTTAGCGTTATTTAAAAATCTTAACGTTCCTAAAATTTATAAGTGAATTTTTAAAATTATGTAGATATTAAAATTATGTAGAATTAAGTCATGACTTTATTTCGATTTCTATGTATATGTTATTAATTTTAGAATTCTATCAAATATGTGTAGGACCAGTTTACGATAAAGAAAAAGAAACACCTTGTCTCATCTTCCTTGCTATTTGCACGCATTAGATTTCTAATGTACTCATGATCTCCTTCGGTCACCAGTATGTCAATGGGTTACATTCCCGAAATACCCAAAGTAACATATCTTGATACAGTATGCAATCCTCTAAGACACGAAGACTTATGCTACGGTATAGCTGTTGCACGTTAGAACTTTGTACCAGATTGTGGTACGTGTAGGATAATGGATTTTGGCATCCCTGCAAGCAATTATCTTCTCTACTGTCCCGGGCGATTTATTGCCATTAATTGCGCATGCGTGACCTTTTGTTTTGGCGTTCGTAGAGTCTATGTAATATTTCAATTTAACCGATATTTCTAGTACATTTCCTTTGTATTTGATGCTTTCTTTTGGTAGCACTTATATATATTCCCAACTTAAATGATAGCTTCATTGTTTTTTCCGACTTTTTATAAGCTCTGCTTCATTTTTTTTCATCTGTAAAGCCAAATTTTGACAGCTTCTACTCATTATTCTACAGTCTTCTCAATGGTTTAGCAACATGCTATCATTTTCTCCACAGATAGTAGGAAATGTCCATTTTGATAAATGTGTTTTCATATAGCCAAGTTGAATGCGTTTCCGATTTTAAAAGGCATTATGATATTGTTTTCTTTAATTTCCTCAGTATATCGATTTCTTTCTTCAGCGATAATTTTGAATAATGATTAGCACATCAATTGATAATGTTCATTACCTTAAGCTTAATTGCTTGACAGATAGCCAATTGGTTTCTTTTATGAATGCCATAAACCTTAACCTCTCACTCTCGAGTAGATTCTCCGAAATTTATTGCACGAAGGCGTGAGTTGTTCTCTTTTCAATAATAGTCTGTTGTCATTTGTGTTATTTATGTTTGCCTCGACATAGCAGCGCCATTAATGTTCATAATATGGTCCATTATTTGCATTAGTTTATTTCTTACTCCCTGTTGGGCTCTAATAGTTCTACTTTTGTTTTTACAGTCTTCGTCAGAACGATTTAAACCTTCGCAATATATAAGCAAAAGAAACAAACTCATTCAAATGAATGAACAGGGCGCATACCTTGATACTTGCCAGGAATAACCAATATGGAAATGAGCCCACTCACGGAATTTATATTTATTCGTATATTTTTAAGTTTAAGTTTTCCTATAAAACGATAAAATAAAATATTTGCATAGCACGACACTTAATAAAAAATCATTAATTATGTCGTATGAATATAAGTTGAAATGAAGGCAATCAAAATTTGCCATAATGTATCAGTGTCTCGAAAAAGGTAATCAAATATTGGTAGCATCTGATTATATCATGCATGTTGAGGTTTAGATTTATCACATCCTTCATTTTTACTTCTCGGTTAAATATGTTTGCTTCAGTTGTAAAATATTTTCATGGAGCACTTATCTTCCCGTTCGAAGACGATGTTTCTTAACGTTGAGGCAACGTGCCATCATGACAGGATCAGTCTTCCTCTTCTGCAAAGTTCACCATTTTGGTAACAATAAAATAATTCTGATTCAGCTATTCGAGCGATATAATCTAGGCCTTAAGGGCTGGATCCATCATCTGTGATTCTTCAATTTGTCTGGCGTGCGTCAGACTTTGGCCAATGATGTTCGCATTGTCGGTATTTGCAAGATGATCAAGTTGAATAAATCACATTCACAGGAAAATCATGTTGGCTGAAGTTTCATTTGGCATTCAAAGCCTACTTTTGGTCTTTTCCAATATGACACAATGCGCATTCGTTACCCACATCGAAAAGTATTATCCGTTTGTCTTAGAAGATGATCCCGGTGCACAGAAGTAGTGCAGCTACTTTCAGCTTTCAAGGTTGGAACTTCCACTCGAATTTATGTTACTGCCCTTTTGTGAACAGAAGATTTTCACGTTTGCACAGTCGCATTAGTAACTGACATGTTTTCTTTTATATAAAAGTGGTCTTATATGAACATTTCATATTATTGCTATAATTGTATATAAAGTAAGTCACAAACATATTTTTCCAGTCAATAATATAAAAATATTTGGTTTAAAACCTTGTTTAAGATCAAGAGTTAAAAAAAACATTTGTTTGTGTGTATCAAAGAAAGAATACAAGAACACATTGCATCTGCGAGGTAAAAGAAAATAGGAATTTTCCATTTAGCGTATTTTACTTCTTAAATATTGTTATGTCGTTTGGTTACAATAGATGTACTTTGTATTTTGAGTGTTTTTGGAATTTACATCGATACCACTTAGGTTAATATTTCTGGAATGATTTATCTTCCATTCTTTTACTTGTTTTCGGCTAGAAACTTCATGTTCCCGTATTTTTTCGATCGTGTTTAGGTTTGGGCTTTGGGAGGTATTGGCATCCATTCAGTGCCATACTTTAATGTACCATGGCGTGTGTTATATTTTCGTGCCGGAAAAGGAAACAATTTTTTGGCTCGCATGTTTTCGTAGGTCTTTCTTATAAATTTGCCTAATCTAAACATAAGTTATTCAACGCCAAAACATGATTTACAGCCACATACTATCATTGGGCTTTTACCGTGTTTAACGTTAGGTTTTATATATATGATTTTTAAGGCTTTATTTGCTTATGCCATACTATGCTGGTCATATAATCTGAAAATATTGAGTTTACCAGAACCTTTCATTCTTTTTAAATTTGAATTTTTATTATTTTTTTTATTTTTTTTTTTTTTGTGAGCATAACATGTTTTAACGGTATTATTTGTTTAATTTGTCGACGTTTTTCTAAAAGGAATGGTATTCCAGGCTCATCAAATTGTTCCACCTTTGTTAACCGCATCTTTTAAATTGAACAAATGACTAAGCTCATTTCCTTTAAAATATTAAGAGGACCTTGGCATTGCCAAGGGGGACTCTTTATTTACTTCTGTTCACATTAAAATTGGTATTTTGCTCTTAAAAGGGAAAGATGAAACACAAAAGCTGAAATAAACGAGATCATTCAATAAGCAAAACGGAATGCAAAAATCTTTTGAACGAATTGTATCTTTTTTTTTTTTTAAACGGTTATAAATGAAATGAACTATAAATGATTTGTATATCCTTTTTTATACTAAGCAGAAACAAAGCGCTTCCTTATACTCAGACTTTTTTAATATGATGATGGATGGAGAAAATCAGCTGTGCTGCTTGAAATGAAAAACTTTAAAATTTGAGGTAGTTTATTATTTATTTACAAAATGAAAGGTTGACAATAAAATTATTAGACCTGCATTACGAAACAAAACGCATTAAAAAATTATTTTGGGCCTTATTTTACAAAACAAGAATTATACAAAGTAACTATGTATAGTTTTTATTTATATTTCATTAATAAGATTGGATGGAACGAGAAAATTATATTTGAATTGTATGTACTGTATACGTTATACCGGCCAAAAAATGCTCGTGCTAAGGTTTCTGTGACCCAATCTAAGTCTCACAAGGTTTGGAAGATCCTTTAGGTTCGCATCTTTCGAAAGGTTTGTTTTTTCTCGTTGGGGATTAATTTGAGTGTAGTGGTGTCCGTTGTTATCCGTCCGTTGTTATCCGTCCGTTGTTATCCGTCCGTTGTTCCGGATATTAATGAGCTTGTCAATGAATGAGGCTTAAACTANCCGGATATTAATGAGCTTGTCAATGAATGAGGCTTAAACTAAGTAACTTCAATAACAATATTTAGTCAATGGATTTCCTTATTTCTAAGTAATGACTCTTAAAAGTTAGTTTCTTATCAAAAATTACGCCTAAGTCATTTATATAAGCTGGAACGTTAATAGTTTCATCATTAAATTCTATGTCTGTAAAATTGAACGTTATTTTTTTTTTTTTTTACAAATATGGAGTATTTTACATTTGTTACAATTTATCTTTGAGCCAGATTGTTTTTACCATTCTATAAATTGGAAGAGTAGTCTTAGAAGGTCATTTGTAATTTAATTTTATTTTTTTTTCTTCTTACTTAATATTAGTATTTAATTTGCATATAAAATATGGTCTAACTGCTTAAACTTGTTCATAGTTGACCTAACTTTATTAAACCGAATAATAAAAAGCGTGATCGATAAGAAGCACCCTTGCAGGAGACCATCATAGAGTTTATGAATGTCTGA
>JXOS01108975.1:0-20489 GCA_001015075.1 Cirrula hians
GAAAGTTTGTGACAATTTACACTAGATTTCAAAAGGAAAGAAGGAAATGGATTTTTCGCAAATTTGATGTTCCAGCAAAAAAATAAAGTTGTTGTCTATTATACTTAACTGTACTATTTGTGAATTAATTAAATAAAATAGTTAAGACTTATAAGACATCTATCTGGGTTTTTTCATGGCCTATGACAATTCAGGAACTTTTGTAAAAGTTCAAATTTTTGGTATTACGAAAACGCAGCTGCACTGTCAATCGAGCGATTATTAAAACTTTATAATTGGTTACGTAAAAATATTGTAATAAATGAAAGAAAAAAGAACGCATGAACATACCTGCTCAGAAAGTCCTAGCTAAGTTTATGAATAATGGAGTAAAAGCGCATTTGCTACCAATGGCAATGCATCACATAAATTATGCATTCACTGCGCGAGCCAGTTGGTATCTATCAACTGCACTTTATTGCAGCGTCTTGCCCCAAATAACTTAGCTAATAAGGAAAGTTCAATTTGTGGTCGAAGCGCACTTAACAGTTTCATCCAACTAGTTTACTATAAAATTACAAGCCAACACAAATACAGCAACATTGTGTGAATGCATCAAAGGGCCTTTTAACAAATAACGCAGGCCATTTAAGGATCATTAAAATAAGCAAAAGTGAACGCACGTGCAGCAGTTCGTCAATATGTTTTTAAAATTCTTGAGAAAAAATCAGCCATTGGACGACTATTACTTTAGCGTACCACGCATGTGCTTGCAAGCATTGGGGTTTTGGCCAGCGCCGAAGTGCTCCATTAAGACCAAGTGTTGGGCAATTACGAATTTTATAATACTGTTTATTGGTGTCTTGACTGAATTCCATGCTGGCGTAAAAGCATTGCAACGGCGTAGTCTAGAGATTGGCTTGGATACATTGTGTCCAGCCAGTACATCTGCCATAACGTTATTAAAAATGTTGCTGATATCATATTACAGCAAGCAACTGCTCCTCATCTTGCAGCGAATGGACACATTGCTTTATTCTCACAAATCCAAACGTGTGATGACTTATGATGGTAAGAGACCTGTCTTCCTCAGAAATAAACAATTAATATATATATTCCAAATGCATGTATATTCCGAATGCATAATTAAGAAAATCTTTCGTCGAAAATGAAGTTAGATTTTCATCGGGGATTGTCTGCAATTCAATTGAGAGTATTCAAACGAATTTAAGTTACCAACATATAGGTCAGACCACGTTTACTGCCCATATATTCTGCATTACATTGTGCATTTAAAATGCATTTGGTCTATGGTTACTTTAAAGAAAATAGTGAACCAGAAATACTTTTAAAAATAAAATTAAATAAAATTATTTAATTAATGCTTGTGAAAAAATCCAAAATTTGAAACGTCGTACATTTCGGTGGTGTATTGATGACAGTGTTTTACAAAATTTCATATCATTCTTTTAAAAAATGTTTACATCATTTATTTCAATAATTATGAAAGACATGTAAAAGTCAGTCAACTGACTACATGTCCATCAGTCAATTACCGTTAAGGAATGCAATCGGTTACAATTTTAAGTTTTGAAAACTTTTGCATACATGTCCCAATTGAAATTGGTGCAGCATCAGTACAGGAATTGATCTAGCCATGACTGTCTCTACGTCCGTCCGTCCGTAAGCAAAATCTGCACAGCAGGATTTCAGCTAGATTAATCAAATTTGGCAGACAAATTCTTTGAAAAAATGTTATGTCGAAGTTCGAATTTGGACCAACATTTTGGGTACCTCCGATGCACATATTTACTGAAAATTGGGCCCTTAGGACTGGTTCAGCATTAAGAGTTGGTATGATCAGAAGTAACTCCAGGACACCTATATAGTCCCAATAGAGGCATTAATGCAGAATTACACAAAGTTACGATTTAAATTTAGTGAACATAAATATGGTGAATGTGTGAACCAACACTGAGGAACAGTGGATAATGAAGTGCTTTTAGTAGACTTTTGTGGAGCGAAAAGAATGTTTAATGCAAATTTTGCCTGAAAAATTAATGAAGTTCAACGAAATTTTATTATTGAGTTAACATAAATATGATTAATGTGTGTACCAAAAATGGACATGATTGGATGAGACTCGCAGATACATCCTACACACCTATGTTTTCAAAAATAGGGTTTAGAGCAAATTTGAACCATAAGAGTACTTTATGGTGCACATTTTGGAAGCGACGTGAATTGCACTTTCAGCCTAAGCCGAATGTAACTCACTTACTTTTTTAATATCTAAACATATTTTTACAGATAGGACTTACATTAAAAAAATTTAATATGTAATATATTAAAAAAATGTTCAAGTAATAATTAAAAAATCAAATATTTTTGACTAAAATCGATCTTCATTTCGTAATATTCAATTCATATATTCAACTTTATTTACAGCAAATAAATTTGTTGAACGTGATATTCCCGAATGTGACTATATTCATGTTATGGGATTTGGGAGTAATTGAAGATGCCCCAAATATTCGGCAAATTTTTTTTGCGTGTAGGTCATTAAATGGATCATCTTATTTTAGCAAACGAACTACCAAATGCTAAGACTAAAAGGCACAGTATTAAGCACATATTTTGAAAATTCTGGAAAGGTGCGTAAACTTTTGACGGATTCATGTACAACCCTAATTATATTTAACAATGGATGGGTTGGTTTGTGTGAGATATATACAAACTTATTTACAGCCTCCAATTGTCGAATGTTATTTCAGCATCGCAAAAATAATGCAATCTCAAAGTTCAGTAAATTTGGGCAGCAATAATTCGTGTTGGGTAGGCGAAGTTAATTTGTTGTTCTGACTAAACTCGACCATTTTATAAAAGCATCAAAATATTGCCGCAATATCAAATTTCAGAAAAATTCGATGAAATGATTACAGTTTTTGTTGTTCTTCCCTTTGCTGGATTTAGTTTGATGTGTGCTGTGGTAGTTGCTGCTGCTGTTGAAGTTGTGTTGGTGGTGTTATTGGGGCTGTTAGTTCTTCAAATGTTCATGTGTGTACCCATCAGTGTATGTAATGCATAGAAGTAATCTTTCCCGAGTATATGTTTCTTGAAGATATATTCATAGAATCCAAAATAAGGCTAAACACCGCTGTTTGTGAGCACGATAACTTGTGTAATATTTTAGCTAGAACAATGCATTTCGATTGTTGACCATATTTTATGAAAAGGCAGATCGTTTGCGAATATAAAGTGTGCTGCCGATTTCACGAAAATCAGTAAAATTAAAATTGGTGCGGAGCTAGTTTTGGGTCNATGTGTGAAGTGTGAAGATGTACTAAAATTTATCGCCATTACATTGTAAAATTTCTTCAAAATCAGTTAATAAAAACAGGTGGCTCCCTTACAACATTTTCTCCCGATTCCTTACAAGTAAAAATGCATCATTGCTTCCTACTGAAATTTGGTGTTAGTGTTCCAAAAAAATGTGTTTCAATATATTGCATTATTAATTGATATGCTTAATAAGCCGGAAATCAGTATAAAACCAAGGTCCTTTATTGCATGCTAATTAAAATTGGTGCGGAGCTAGTTTTGGGTCAGCTCCATGATCTTTCAGCTAAGTAGTAGGTCCGATAGAACGATTACTTCCGATATCACGGAAATAACCATAAAAGCTAAATATTTCATAGCATATTTGGTATGGAATCAGAATTGGTCTTCTTTGCCATAATATTTTAAAATTTGAGCAAAATTGGTCAATAACTTTGGGCACCCCGTATAGCAGCTTTGCTCCCGATTCCACGCAAATCAGTAAAAACGCCAAGGGTTTCATTACATTCTACTGAAATTTCGTATGGAACAAATTTGGGTCACTGCTACAACATTACACAATTTCAGCAAGATCGATCCAAAATTTTAGGTACATCCCGTAGGAAGCATGGTAATAAAATGTTGAATTTTTTAACGATTTTACGTTATTTCTATAAAATTCTTCAATTTAAGTGAGATCAGGTTGAACACATCGGATGTTATTGTTATTTTGTATTGTTTCAAAATTTGGATAGTTTCATAAAATGATAGAGAAGTGTATTATGTAGTCTGTTTTGACAATATATTATCCACTATCTTGTTTTCATAAGTAAGCATTTAAATAAATTTACTAATATGTGTAATTCGAATTTTGAAAAATAAAGTAGATTAATTATATGGGTTTGGGTGTTACCATATCTTTTCATCAACCCACAATTTCAAACACTGTTTTATGAGCGTATATTATAAATACACTTTTCTACTTTTAAAAACAATTTTGATCTCAGAAAGATATCGAGATGTCTCATTGGCAAAAATTGACGGAAACGATTTTTTTAATCTGTTAATTTTCTGTCATCAATGTGACCCTATGTAACATCAATGTGACCCTATGTAACATTTCGATGATCGAATATGATAGCGTTTAAATTTAAAACTACATATTGAATAACCATTGATCGTAGGCGTCAACATGGCAAAGCAAAACATACTCCGGTGGCATGCGTTCTTCAATGCCCGGTTCAATTTCATACCATTTTTAATGGGTTTCATCACAAGCACTGCATACAATGTTAAGCCAATCATACTGGCGCTAGTGTTGTGGATGCAAAATAAAGATGTGCAATGGGTGACACCATTTAATATGACGTAAGTTGTATCTGATAAAAGTATATTATTTAATGTCCATAGTGCCGACTGCAGTATGCCATATGCATTACTCAGATCGCCATACTTTCCACTCACCTACATGTTCACAGCATACACTGGCTATGTGACGATATTCTTTTTTGCTGGTTGCGATTCGTTGTTCTTTGAGTTTTGCTCTCATATCGCAGCTCTTATGAAAATCCTGCAAGCAGATGTTACGGGAATATTTAGTAAGCACCAAGGTAAGACAAGTGTGACTTTTATGGCAGACGGAACGTATGCGCAATATTTAATATCATTTATGCTGCAGGCAAATATCAATTAAGCACAGGCGAAACTCGAGAAGTGGAAAATGCATTAATTGGAATCATCGAACGGCATAATGAAATAATAGAATTGGTTAAACATTTTTGCAAATATTATGCCATTATAACATTGGCGCATTTCGTGTCTGCCAGTATGGTGATTGGTGTGAGCATATTTGATTTGCTAACGGTAAGTTCGCAATTCAATCATTACTCATTTCATAAAATTTGCCGCATACTATGCTCAATTAATTGCTTTCATTTGAAGTACTCCGGCTTTGGTAGATTCATTTACATTCCGTACACCATGGCAGCACTTAGTCAATTAATCATCTATTGTTATGGTGGAACAATGGTAACTGAAAGTGTATGTACAATATCCACTCCATTTAATTTTCCATTTTTCCAAGAATATTGAATTGCTGCTAATTGTTTTCTATATTCTCGCATTTTGTTTTATTTATATATTTCCCCGTATTTACATTCAACAGAATATTCAATTTGCGAACACTGTCTATGCGTGCGATTGGCATATCTGCAACAACAAATTGCGTCGCATGATATTGTTTATACTAGTACGAGCTCAACGTACATTAACTATTACTGTGCCATTCTTTTCACCATCATTATCAACATTTGCATCGGTAAGTAGGCACATACAATAGAAATTTAACTTAAAGAGTTTATGCCAACTGAAAAAATATACTGTCCGATGAGGATGGTCATATAATAAACAGAACAACCGTTGTAATTGGTTTTTACAATAATAAAAAATTTTAATTTGAAAAATCAGTGCATCGGTGTAGGTACGTAGGTCACTTTATGGCACCAGGAAAAGCACAACAACACAATATTAAAAAAGTAGGAATATTGCACTCGCCTAAGGCCGATAGTTAGATACACGTAGCTTCTAAAATATTTAGAATAATTGTTATCAAATTTGCTCGGACCACTCTTTTCGAACCACATTAGTGTATTGAAGGTATCTCCGAGTTTGATCCCATCATGTGCGTTTTTGGTACACACATGGATCAAAATTATGTTNTGTTTTTGGTACATACATGGATCAAAATTATGTTAATTCAATAATAAAATTTCGTTGCATTATACCCTCCTTTCGGACCACATAGGTGTATGGAAGTACCGCTGATTTTCATCCTATCTTGCTTTTTTTTTTTTGTAATCTTATTGATCATAAATATGATAATTCAATAATCAAATTACGTTAAATTTAATTGAGGTGCCTTTCAGTCAATCTTGCACATTTGAGGTACACTTATTGAATAAATGTGTATTCACTGAAATCAGAAATCTTAAATTTAAACTATAACTGTGGGCAAATTCTGCTCTAAAATCTCTATCGGGAATATATTGGAGTACAGAGAGTACTCTGATTTTGATTCAATCACGACCATTTTCGGAANTATTGGAGTACAGAGAGTATCTCTGATTTTGATTCAATCACGACCATTTTTGAACAGACTTAGGTGTTATGAATATCCAATCTCACGGCTCCAGAAGGGTTAAGGCCCTAAATTGGAGTAAAGAGGTGTTACTGAAGGTACCCGAAATAATGTTCTAATCGGGTCCAAGTTGGAACGAATGATATTTTGTTGAATTTGATTAATGTTTGAGGCTAATTTAACTTCAAACCGTTTGCTGGTTGAATTTTGGGTACTTCTGAATTTCATTCAAAACTTCCAATTTTTTGTACTCACGTTGATTATATTTTATATTCACTCAATAATAAAATTTTCTTAAATAAAACTGATGATTCTGACGAATTTTTCTTAAGACCTTCTATTGGGACAACAAAGGTGTACTGGATGTACGTTCGATTTGTATCCCTGCATACCCATTTTAACGTGCAGTCGATGTCAGGGCCTATTTGTGATATTGTTTGAATCTATGTTAAGCCCGTGTTTAAAAT
Organism: Cirrula hians; assembly: GCA_001015075.1. Taxonomy (NCBI): domain Eukaryota; kingdom Metazoa; phylum Arthropoda; class Insecta; order Diptera; family Ephydridae; genus Cirrula; species Cirrula hians. The sequence goes on from JXOS01108975.1 coordinate 6,901, forward strand.
TTTTGCTAACGACTAGACGTACAGACGGAAGTAAAACAGCTAGATGAACTACTGTGTTAATGCTGATAACATCGGTTTATATTGTTCCAGGTTGATTTGCTGGAAGACGAGGGAATAGTGTACATTTTCNGCTGTACAAGTGTGTTCAAAAACCATATACCCACAACAATATAAACGTCCCAATAAATTCGCGATGTGCTTAAATAAATAGTAGAAAGTAATAATTATAAGTGCGCACTATATCGGGAGAAACTTTTCACTTATATTCGTCATATTCGGCGTATGCATACAAGGGTCTTGATTGATTTGCTGGAAGACGAGGGAATAGTGTACATTTTCGGAACACTAGCATCTCACGTTTAGCTTATAATATCTGGTCTAATCTTCTGTGTGTAAGACTGAAGGCTTATTACAACATCCGAACTGGAAAATCTACTTTCGAACAAATATTTATACAAACTCTTTAAAAAGACCCAACAGAAGAAAAAGTCACACAAACCACTATTTTGTCGATTCGGGAGCCCACTACGTAAAGATATTTCCTACTCGCCTAATTAGAAAATGGCACCCCGAACTATCAAAAATTATTTTAAAGATAGAAGATATACAGAAGTACTTTATATTTTATTATATGGAAATCGGTCCATGACTGCAGGTACCTTTCATGGATCGAACTTATTTAAATATGATGACCAAGCCAATGCACTGCCGTATCCAATACGAATCATACTCTCTAATCCATTACCTATAACATGAGTAATCTTCATTTATTTTACTTTGTTTTCATAGAAAATCGATGATAGACAATCTACCTCTACTTCTCAGAACAAATGAAATGACTGAGTTAACTGTAGACCGAGTATATATCGGTGTGACTGAGTATTTTTTGTTGTTTTATTTTCCACCGTTTAAATCGCTTCTGTACACTAGCACCCAAAATATACGCAAGAACTATTTAAACTCAAAAAATGTTTAAAACTTAAGTGGCTTCTTATGTCAAATTGAGAAGGTAAACCGATGCTTTGACAAATAGTTTTCCCACAAAAGCAAAACTACACGAGTACTTCCATTGAAATTAATTTTATAGTCAACTGTAAGCGTTTAAAGGAAAATAATTTTATTTTATACAATGCTTTTATCTCGACAGGAACATAACATGCATTCATATGGGTTAATTTGTGAAATGATAACAATTCATCAATACAACGCTACCTGGCTTTTCTTATAAAACGGACAAAGCAGAAACCTCATCACTTCAACTAAAGAGGGTTAGTGTTACCCTTCTCGACGCAGTTTGCTAATTTTGTTTGAAAAAAGTTTTTATTTTGGTTATTTTATATTTTATTAAGATGTTGGAAAAGCACAGCGCCTTACATCGTGAAAACGAAGCCGCACAATTTGATTTTTAAACCCCGAAATCTATCTCATAATGTTCTACCGCGAACATCAATCACCAGCGCAAGGGCCGTCTCCGGAAACACCTATGGTGTCTCTGCTATATCTGTAACTAACGTTTGTAGAGCAGACATCTTAGATATGTTTGGCTCTTTCATCGACTTCCTGTGGAGACTACTATCACAAGGTTCGCCCTTTCCTTCCCCTGTATGCAGCAATTGATGATGTGCTAAAGTACATATCCCAAAATAATGAAACAACATTTTAATTTACGCAATGAGTCGTATCTTTTTTCAATGGTCGAAGTAATAAATTCTTGGCAATTTTCCAAGATATGATCATTCGTGTGACAAAGTTCACACCTTTTTTGCTCACCGTCATAACGGTTCGGTGAATTTTCATCGGATACGTAATTTGTTGCTTATTGGTCGCTCCGCCAGTCTTGGTCTCTATGAGAGAACGGCACTCATATGAAATGACCGTGTCAACTGTATCGCACAAGTAACATGTAGAATGTTCATGATCTTCGAAAGTAATGCCTATATGTCAAACACAATCTTTAGCCTTCAGTGTGCCTTAGCATAATTAAGACATCAAATTCTGCAATCACTGCGGCAGGCTTCGGACCTAAACTATCACGCAAAAGGATGATTCGCTCATAATAATCATAATTGTTGGTATTATGCATCATTTTTGTAAAAAATCAATAAATTTAAGAAATTCGGCATATTTTCGCAAAAGAAACAAAACTTCGTAGTTACCCATCTCATTTCTTTTGCCAGCAACACATTTTTCGAGGTTGCCAATCTTTGCAAACGGACTTGTGGATCCTATTCAAGAACGTTACGTTGGAGGTCTTCTTATCATACGGTCTTTGTTTCTTTGTTCCTTTGCTTCGCCATCACCGAACCACTGTCAATGATCAAACTTTTTGAACTTTTTTTTCCACGTTGATCTCGATTTGCTGTTAAATATTCGCTGTAACTGCAAATTTTGCCTGCGCCAACTCATGAAGCGGAACTTTTGTACTTCGATTAAAGGTAATTTTTTTTTTATATACTCCATCACTTTCCACTCAAACCAACTACGTACTGTTAATTTAAAATGAGTTAAATTAATGGACGTCTAAACTACTGGATTTTGGCACCACAAATATTTTACGTAATAGTTTTTACGCCCAGAAATGTTAAGAAAATTTCTATATGCTCAGCTACTTCTCTGTATTCTTAAAATTCACTTCACCTAACCTGAGCAAGTCAACTGTGGTATTGAAACAGAAAAATTCACGACAAAGAAGGAATTAATTTTACTCGGCTGATTAATTATGAGCAAAGATACATTTTTCTATGGAATTCTAAACACCGATTATGTTTTCCTTGGAGACATAGTCATAGAATCAAAACAAGATAGATGCATTAGTCCGTCAAAGTTGCCATTTATTTTATAAAACGATCAAAATATAAGGGTAATACGATATTTCAGTAACTGCCGATGACACAGCTGAGGTAGTACGAAGCATTTGAAAAGTAACTAAAGTTCTGGACTGATTTCATTGAAATTGAAGAATTTTATGGTTAAAATGTCAAAATTCATAAATACTAAATTTCACAAACATGAGATGTAACATTTTATACTAATTATCGTGAAATCGATATTATGCGCCTTATCAGAGACACCGGAAGATATTTACGGATTCTGCTCAAATTGTAGAATATGATCCAAAAATGTTTCCGTACCAAATTTTAAATTGCATATGGTGATGCATTTGGGTTTTGTGCTATTTATTATGGGAATTTAATTAAGCATGAAAGCCAGGTGATGAAAGAAAACTGAAATTGAGCAAAATCAATTTATAAACTCTAGGACCTCCATAGAACGTTTACCATCGATTTCAAAGAAATGCTCTGAAACTTATTACAAACTGTAACTAAGTATTATGTGTTTTAATGTTCCACACATTCTACAATTTGAGCGAAATCTGTCGATTACTTCGGTAACTTTGCTTAGGGGTTTTACGCCCGATTTCAATAAAATAAACAGTTGCTTCATCGAAAATTGGGTTTTGCTGTAAGTATTGATACTTATAACATAACATTCTTGAGCTTGAAAATAATTCGGGAATGACTTCGGGAAAGTTCTATACAACATTTGCTCATTAGTTTATTGACATTAACATGAACGCGATGTGTGTCATTAAGGGAAATGCTCTTCCAGATTATTGCGTTTTTGGAATGTCGACGTAACATAAAATAAGTGTATAATCGGTACATAATTTCCAAAAAAGCGAAATGCGATTTACTGAAAGAACAAAAATAAAATATCAATATAAAGTAGTAAGCACAAATTGTTTATTGTCAACGCCAACAACCGATAAAATACTAACAGCAAGTACAATTGATATTTGATATTTGGGATTATTCGCTCGCCACATTAAACAGGATAGCGCAGCAAAAGCATTGGCTATTGGCTGTTCTGCTTGACGCCGCAACGGGCGTGTACCTGTTATCTCATAAGTAGGTCATTTTACATAATTCCACATCTTTTAATTTGTAATAAAGAAATACACATTGAACTTAGATGTGCAATGATGCACATTGCTTATTGTTCATATTTATGATTACTTAGCATAATTATTAAATATAAGTCACTGTTGTGCAATAAAGAATCAATTATTATTATTTATTAATTATGTGCCGGAATTCTATTTCAACAAAGGTCTCGATCCAAGCATCCAGACTATCCCCAGTTTAGAAAAAGGTTTCTAAACACAAATAATAAAATATTATGGGATTTGGTAATGAAATGATGAATGACTGAAGCGTATTATGTAGTCGGCTTATGGCGAATATTATATTTGTCTTGATTGGTTTTTAACAATGAATGTGTAATTCCAATTAGAATGCGTAAATTTTTCAATTTATGTTTATTTGAAGTGGAGAGGAGAACATAAATGAAAACCCGGTAAGATACTAAAAATCCATAGAAAAGGCCTGAAACTTTACGGAACATTATTATTGAGATGAAACAATTTTGAACATATAGAATTATAGGTTTTTATAACAATATCAAATATGGATTGCATTTAATGGATGCGTCACAGTCCAGCTAAGCAACATATATAACCTTTACTTGCAATAAATTAATAGATTCAAATTATTACAAATGCAATGAAATATTCTGGAACTGTTAGGTAGTTACATAGTAAAGTCATATAGGTAAAGGCAAAAAAGCTGATGTAATCGAAAAATCCTGGACTGGCTCGTCACAGTTAATTCCGTTGATTGCAAACACTACGAAATACGAACAGTCAAGGATTTTGATTCGTATAAGAAAAACGTGGTGGTCTGATCACCATCATCTCCATTTACCTACGTCCCTGTCGCTATATTAAACTATGTAGTGTCAAATTCCATAAATAAAAGGATTTTAAAAGAGGTATTAAAAGAATTGTTTTTAACATTGTAAATAATTGACAGCACAATTGAACGAATGGATGACTTTTACTGTTTCGAATAAAAATAAATATGAAGATTATAAAGTACACAAAAGTGCATTTGACGTTTGCTATTATCAAAAGCGCACTTGCTTCGTTTTTTCTCGCTGTTCCGAAATTGTAATTGCTCTGCTGAATTCCATAATAACAATGCGACGAAAAGTGCCAGTTGAATATAAAATAGAAAACGATCCACCGTGCACTTCATAATCTGCCATCGGGTTTAAAGAGTGTTTGCTCTCGGCGATTGAGTTTGTTTATGAACTTAACTCTTTTATAGAAATGATGATGTAAAGTGATTTTCTTCCTTTCACTCAACTGCTTGGGGTTCTTATGGATTTCTGCAAGGGATGAAACAAATAGAAATAATCATTTTTAACTATATGTATCCTGTAGAGATAAGAATAGATTGAAAAACCATCAACTGAGCGCTATTGCCCTGTTCGCTTTGTGTATGTCTTTAGGAGTGCGGTTGAATTTGTGAATGAGTAAAAAAAAACCGGAGTTTCGACAGTCTTTCGCCAAAACCTAGGAAAATTCTTAAAAAAGTATGTAAATCCATGCTATTTGTCATTTCCTTCGAATAATTTCAAGTGCCTATCATCAAATCAAAATTTCAAAATCTTTTTTCAAGTTACTCTTTCATTATTTGGTTTATTTAATTAAATTGTAGCTGTTGGATATCGTTAAGGATCCATCAGAAAGTGAGCATAATCGGACCAATATTTCGGGTAAAAATTCGGAACATCAAACATGATATAAATAAAATTGGTTAATTAATCCATTATTAAGTGAATTTTAGTTTATGTCAAACATTTCCAGGAAGGAACGGAGTTGTATTCTGAAAAAAAAAAAAAATATTTGGCCATGTTTTTTATGGCCCATAAAATTGACAAATTGTGTATTAATATTTGCCATACGTTGGTTACACCCAAAACCAGTGATCAGAGACTTATCAAAATATATACCGATATGATCAGCAGTACCACTGGTACTCCAGTCATATTCGTCCGTCTGTCTGTCGGTAGATAAACCCCTCGAGCTAAGTTAGCCAAATTTGGCACAAATATTCCATGGAGAAAATCTTAAATTGAATTTCGAAATTGAATCGGGTACCTCCTCTTTACTGAAATTTGGGGCCAAAGAGCAGTAGTAAGGGTTGAAAATAATCACCAAACATTCAACATATTCAATGAAATTTCATTACGGAGTTCAAATAAATGATATCTTGTTCTGTATGCGTTTATTAGTAATGGACAGATTTGGTAAAAATCAGAGACACAAAATTTCAAGCTGAAGTACTTTTCTATACTCAAAAAATTGAAAGCGTCGTTACTTATATCAATTGACGAGAAATTTATTATAAAGGTAAAAATGCCAGGTTCACCATTTAGAAAGTAGTTAAATAGGGTAGTTGGCAAATGGAGAGGATTACTTGGTTTTATAGATGGAGAGGGTTCATAATTAAATCAAGGCAAGTGGAATTGAATAATACCATCAACTAGATATTATTATTAATTTTTTACATCTTTCATAATTTTTTTATTTTCATATTTTTGTTCTCTCAAAAACATTTGTCATTCAAAAAATAAATTGTTTTTATAGATTCTTCAAACATCTGGCTCAATAATTGCTTTGGCATCATCATTTCGTTAAACGTACACTAAATGGTAAGTGTTATGGCAACAGTTAACAGGTAGAAACACGCTTAATTCATATTTCAGATTATATACCGACGGAAGCCTATAATACAAGATTTAATGAACATTTCATATCAACATTAATATCTGCCTGACAACGCTTATGGAAAACGCCATGGAAAAATTACAACACCAAACTGAATGATTAAATAGAAGTGCTATATAAATAAGTGCCAATTTATTTTTTATTTTTTCAATTTATTCTGATAATTAATTATTCATAGATTGCTTTCACCCCTTAAAAAAAATGTTATAGTAACAAAAATCCATCTTAGGAATGTTGCTCCCTTGGATACCTATACACTGGAAGCACACGGCGCTTAAATTTTTAATATTATTTTGACTTTATGAAGTAAAAATTAATTCATTCTTCGCATGATTCCCTTGTTGATGATGATATTGATTTGTTTGAAACGTAATAACTTATGTTAATAAAAACCAAATGGTCGTCTTTTCGCGCGTATAACAATATAATACTTTAATATGTCAGTTTAGTAATTTTCAACAATTTATGGGTTAAATTTTTGGTTTAAAATTGAAACCAGCCCGACAGTGGATTAACAACTGCAACGCTAACAATGTGTATGTAATAAAGTTTCAAAACTTAAGCAAAGAAAAATGCACTTAGTCCCACAAACAAGTTTTCACGTATACGTTTTAAACTAGAATGCTTGTTTCCGTGGAACAACGGGCGTATAGTGATAGTGCGGTGCAATTTTAATGATCGTGGAAAGACGACCATTTGCAAAATAAGTTATTATATTTAGCCTGTCGCATACTTACACGGAGCCTTAGTTATAGACACGTAGTCGTCACATGAGCACCACTGTTATATATGTGTTCGTTATACATTTTTTTCAGCTACACAACATCAATTTGTATGTGCCAATGTTTAGAATGATATTGAGTTATTAGGAGGAAGTATCGTGTGCACCCAAACTCTTAATCATAGGGTTAATATAATTCGTCAATTCAAATTTGCTTTGGCATATAAATGCCTTGCAAAATTGTTAGATTACATATTTTGTTCTGCTTCGACAGATACTCCATATACCTCTCGTACAAAATCTACAATATTTTACACCGATCAGTAAAAGACTTTGGGTATTAACGGTTTGTGCAAATTATGTAAGCATGGCAATAATCAAAAAAAAAAAAAAAAAAAAAAAAAAAAAAAAAAAAAAACATAAAAAAAANAAAAAAAAAAAAAAAAAAAAAAACTGATTAAAAGTGCAGAATTGTTTTGTACTCCTTTTGTTTCAGGTTTTGTAATTATTAGTTTTTGGCAAGATTCAAGGCAGGCATTGCCTCCTCTTCACACTTTTTTACGAAGTTTCTTAAAAGTCGTTATATTGGAGTTTCGGAGTGTTCAATATCTGCTATTATTGTTTTCTGTTAGCTTATGGAATTAATTATTGCATTTAAATTCTTTGGACTGAAAAGTAATTGACACTTGAACCCCAACGGCACATGACACGATTCCATTCCTTGCACCGAACTAAAAAAATTTCTTAATATTCAAATTACCAAATATGTCATTAATTAAAAAGAAGAAACGATTTCGTACAAAATCTAAAATTTTATTTAAAAATTGTTGCCAACATTTAATTTCATTTAATTTACTGTTTGCAGTGTCATCTCCAATTCCTTGTCCTGTGTCCATCGCAAATTGTTTGTAAAAATGCATCTTAGATGGTTCGTCAATTGAAAACAGATAATATCGGTTTTTTTATTTTTCTTTTATACCTTTGTGAGTGGTTTTCTTCAATAGCGGTTGGCATCCAAAGGCTGAAAGCGATATCTGAAACCAAATACCAAATGCAAGCTAATTAACCACAGATATAAGTTTAAAAAGGGACAATCATAGTTGTTTGCTAGAATATTTTCATAAAAATGAGTGCAGTGACTTCTTTTGCTCAACGACAGTCATTGAAATTAATTAAACGGAAACTAAAAATTATCTTTATGCTTAAGTTTATCAATTCAAAAGAAAATTTAATATTTAATACCGTATTTTAATCAAGTAGGGTTTTAGTTAGTATGACAACGCCATTGATTTTTGTCTAAGTAAGCACTTCTTATTTTGCATAATATGAATTATTTCTAGGATCATCATGAAGCAGCACAGTGCAAATATGTTCCATATGTTTAAGAAGATTCTCTTATTGAAAATCTTTTAGGGACGAGTAAACCCCAAAAATCATTTCCCCGTTGTACTATATGCAAAATAGAGCAATTTTGTCTACTTACACTGCCAAAATAAATTCAATTGCTAAAAAGTAAGAAAATCATAAATGTAATTGTTTTTTTAACTCCTATTAAAATTTAACAGGCACACCGGTATGAAGTGAATGTCAAATTACAAATGACTCGAACATTTAATGCGTCGGGAACATTTAATGTAAACAATTTATTTTTTAATTTTGCATTTCAACTAAAAAATATTAAATTATTCAATTAGTCAAATAGAAATTTGTGTTCATTTGAAGAATTGTACTGCATACCCGCATCATTTGTATCGTGGCATATGCTCTATTAGTAGTCGTGTAAGACCACCAGATATGTTTTGAAAAATATTGGATGACAGCTGACATTTTGAGAAGGAAACAAACGGCAGAACTGCTAAATGTTGCAAAACAATAGATTTTTTACCATTTAAAAGGTATGGGACAGATCCAGCAAAGATGTTATATGTTATATAAGATTAATATGAGAGGATGTGTAACCAATTTTCCTCTTCGCTTATTTCTGGAGTCCGAGTAATTTGGAAACCTTCAGCAAAGTTATGTGGTTAACCAGTCACATATTCATCAGGAGCACAATGCGGTAATATGCTTGCCCGGGAGCCATAGGAATTGAATGAAAGTCACTTGTAAAATTATGCTTTAAAAATTCAATGGAACATTAGTTTGAATCGAATTGGAGAAAATGAAACACTAATTTATTGCACCGATAGGTTTTGATACAATGTTGCAGGGGATCCAAAGCTGTGCTTTAAAGTTTTAATTATGCAGAGACGTGCAAGCATATTACCGCATTGTGCTCCTGATGAATATGTGACTGGTTACACATCCAAATCTTAATATAACTCATATTAATCTTATATAACATTTAATTTCTGAAATCGTCGAACGATAATAATATTATGCCAACAACTAAAAACACAAAAATACCAAATTTTAAGAACATGTGATGAAACAAATATATAATTCTGTTGTAATTATATATACCTGGAATGTATTTACGAATTTGGGTGAAATCGGAAGTAAACGATATACCGCATAAAGCCCCTGAGTGAATGGTAATTGCAATGTCCTTTGGGAGTTACACAAAATTACGGATTTTCTAGTTCTCCAACTTGACCGATTTTTTTTTTTCGAAATGGAAGTTCGTTACTCTTTTTTATTCCTCTCTCAAATGTACCTCCAGTTATCGTGTTTCTCGACGGTCTTATGGGTAAGTCAGGTGCATTTTGGTTTTTGATGTCGATATATGTTTCTAAGAAACATGTAGCTAAATTGAATAATTCTAGTCATTGCCTACTTTTGGCGAGCCCATAAACCCTCTAGTCATTGACATAAGTCATAAGTCAATTTACTGAGGGCATTATGGGTTTGTGCAAAGTATGTAATGTATAGAAACTACCATTTCTAACTATACGATGTCCGGCTGTCCCACTCTCCGTCTGTCTGTCACGTCGATAACGTGTATAGTTATTGTGATAGATTGATGAAATTTGGTTTATAAAAATATTTTGTAAAAAGCAATTCGTGAATGAGCAAAATCCGTCCTTAACTACGGGTACTTCCCATAAATAGTTAAATCCTGATTTCATGGAAATAAGCGTTAAGACTAAGTGATTCATCGCATGATACCCAAAATTTGGAAACACTACTCGGCGAATAACTTCGGATACGTTCCAGAAAACATTTACTCCCGATTTTATGTCAGTTGGTTTTAATGCAAGGTCTTTCATCGCATGCTAATAAAATTTCTTAAGTAGACGTTTCTATGGTATTGTCATATTATGTTATGATAGCAGAGTGTCAGTAAATAATTTTAGATACTTCACAAAATTACTTCACAATTTTAGTTTAATCAGTATATACCAGTTGTTTAATCGGAAGTGACTGAAATGTGGTATTCATCGAATATTTTGATGCTTTTATGAATCAAATGACTGAGACGTATTATGTAGCCGGTCTTGACCAACTATTACATCGATCTTGTCCTAAAAGATGCATTTGCAAGGCAACGGAATGGGGTGGTTTTTGAGACCTGCTTCTTTACTTAAATGAGAATACTACTCCCATTGCGAAATTTAAATTTTCCGTATTGAATCATTATAAAAAGTACAGTTTTAACAATTTTTTAAAACTGCAAGTTTTTGTGTTATTGTTGGAAGTTCTTATGACTCCTTCTTTCCTTTTAAAAATCATTCATATGTAATTTATGTGGTAACTGATAATGAAACTTTGCATTAATGAGATTTTCAGTTAAGCGAAAAAGAAAAAAAATATATACTGAACCTTGGAAAATAAGAAATAAAAAAAGAATAAAAAAAACTTAGTATTGTACTCATTTAAGTGAAATCAGAGGTAAAACCCTTATGGGGGTACTCAAAGTTATGGTTTGATTTCGTAAACACATCATAATTCCAAACATCTACGAAACATCTGCCTTCACGACATATTTTTGTAAAATCGGGAGCAAAGCGCTAATACACGCTTTACTCCCGTTACCCGTTATTGACAGATTTCAAATGGTTGAATATTATAAGAAAATTGGTTTTCAACTTTACCATGGTCACAGACAAACATTATTTCAGACCATCTGTTTGAATTGCAAAACTTATTGAGCAGTATCATATTAATTTTATTTTATCTTTAATTAAACTTGTACTTAATTTTCTTTTCTTCTTGAATAAATAATTTTTTTTTTTAATATTAAAAATTAAATAGTTGGGTCTGAGTAAACAGGGTTGTGGATGTGCTCCAATACTGCTCATATAAATGACGCAAATATTACCGCTGGAACTGCTGACAAAATTGAAAAGACTGATGGTTTAAATTTATCATGTTAGAAACGCCCAGAATCAGTAAAGCCCTTTTTTATTTTTACTGAGGAGGAAATCTCTTTCATAATTTTTTGGAATGAATTAAAACTTTATGAGTCTGAAAAAAAAGTTCGAGGAAAATTAAAAAAATGCTGCACAATATGGTGGGTTTCGATAAGCTTATTTCAACCAGAGATATGGGCACCATCACATTGTTATGTGTGACTATTGATTAAACCAATGTCTCAGATAATGTGGTCCTTTATCTGAATAGCCCACCAAATTGAATATCTTTTGGTGTTGCTGCACATTAGTTTAATGATATTTTACCAATACCATCAAGTCATACTTATATTAATTAGGATAATGGGGGTTTTACATCCACTACTGGTAAGACCATACTCCTTTAACTAATTGCGAAATACAATCTACTGGTGAACAAGCTCAAAGAAACAATTCTCAGTATAAATCTACGTTTAAGTCAAAGTCAAAACCTTCATAGCTGCTCTCACTTTTCTGTTCTGCTGGGCAGGGAACTCGTATTAAAAATTCTTCCTCTACTCCTTCACCTACTAACTAGGGAACTACTAATGCTTTCAAAACACGTTCCCATATCTTTAGCATAGTGCCACAGTTTCAGTCAATGTTCTTATCTTGATTTGCGGTTGATACCGTAGTAAGTGGCATTTGGGATTAAATTGAACGTCACTATGGCAATCGCCGAAAGGCGACTTTATTTTAATTGAGGGGAAATTTTTCACGCTAACTCAGGCATATTTTTCTCCCGACTGCGGGGTCTTCACGTGATATATATGTCACAATGTGTAATAGGAGTGGTCGAGGTGTCCAAGTTGCTTAATTTGGACCCATGCTATTGATAGATCTTTTTGCACCACATATAGGGTGCTGCCATATAATCAAGCTTTTGCCTCCCTTTTCTAATTGATCTTTCTTTATTGAAGAAGAGATGCACGGTGTTTGGGATATCAATTGATAAACATTCTATTAAGTTTAATGTTCCATCCTTGTTTCACGGAATGTATTTATTCAAAATATTTTAGGGAAAAAGTGAGGTCAATTCTGTTATAAAGTGAAAAATCTTTATTTATTTTTCGAAATCAATTGTATCCCCTTCGAAATATTCGCTTTGTGATAAAGTCCAATTATGTCAACGTTTTTCCATTCCTCAAAGTTGTTTCCCCGGTTAGTATTTCAAATGCGATTCAATAGATTCAAAACGGTGTATCCGGAGAAATTTTTTTAGTTTGCGAGCCAAGTAAGGTGAAGAAGACGGTTGCGGAACTATATGATTGGAATTTTTAGTAAAAACCTCAAATTATTTCGAGGAAATTTAGTGTTTTTGGCACCAAACGAGATTTGATTTTTCTTTTATAGACAAGTTCTCTAATTGTCAATTGACGATTTTCGAGCACCAATTTCTTGGTTTACGTGTGCTCATCAGTTCACGTTGATGGTCGTCCAGAGCGTTCCTAGTCATCAACATGTTCTCTTTCGCATAGGTGATTCACCGAAAGCCCTCCGCAACATTCTGCACGTTTCTCCAGCCGGAATTTTATTTCGCAAATAAAATTAAATCACACTTCTTTGTTCAACAAAATCAGATATTGTTCCAATTTTCAAACTCACTTTTAGTTGTTTAGAAAGCATAGTCTTACTATATGACTAATGATGGAATTCAAATAAAATTTCGCACACATGTCACTAAAAGTATTACCAACATAAAAATAAAACTAGTTGGCTCTCGAATCATTATCAAGGATGTTTAAATTTAATTAAATGTCAACAACGACTATCTTGCTGATGGCAGAAGGTTTCTAACTAAATATTATCGACTTAGGCCGACACTAAAATACATGTCAATTTCAAATAATTAAGTACATATAAGTCGCAAAAGAAATGCTTCATCGTGTAATACTTAAAACAA